>VWZS01000835.1:621961-666241 GCA_013397075.1 Rhabdornis inornatus
GGCCCCGCGCCGCCGCCGCCGCCGCCGCTGCCGCCGCCGCTCCGGGGCTCCGGCCGCCGGGTTTCCTCCATGCTCGGCTCCCCGGGGCGGCTGATTGATCTGGATCAGGAATATTCCGGCGGCGCCTCAGCGAGGACCGCTGCTGGCGGGACGCCGCAAGTGCGGCCGCTCGCCCCGCGCCTCGCCTCGCCTCACGCCTCCTCCGGCGGCGGGGCCGCCCCGGGCCGCGCTCCGCGGGCCGGAGGGGAGCCCCGGAGCCCGGAGCTCCGTCCGCGGAGGCACCGCCAGCGCCTCGGGGCGATCCTCGGTCAGCGCTCCCCCGCCGGAGTCTCCCCCGCATCCCGAGCGGAGGAGCCCTCTCCGCTCGCTGGCGATTTTTTGGGGATGGGGGGGGCCGGCACACAGAGATTGCACTATTTCTTCAAAAAAACTCCTGTTTAAAAATCACTCCTCATCCTTGGATTTGTACAGGAGTCTTTCCAACTTTCCTCTTTAAAAAGTTTCCTTGACAGCGTTAACTTTTCGCCTCTTTTTTTTTTTCTTCTTTTTTTAAAACTACGTTCCCCCGTTTTTCTCTTCCCAATTTCCGAAGGCATCAGCCGGCGGGTTTTTGCCGGTGCTGCGGTGCTGCTGTACATCGGGTCTCCGTGCGCGAATCGGTGCAGCCTGAACAAAGCCGCAGCAGCAATTGCTTCGCTGTGGGATATTTGGAGGGGATCTCGCTAATCTGTGCTCGTCGGCTCCGATTAAACAGCACCAAAATGGAGAAGTTGGTTCTGACTTTCTTTAAAAAATCGCATTCCTGTCTCCCATTCCCGCAGCCCAGCCTGCAGGACTGGCATCAGATAGCCACAAATCCAGCTGATTTTTTTTTTCCTGAGAAAAAGTTTTGGAGTTGGGTTTAGGAGGGAGGGAAATGTGCTCGGGTGATTTTTACAGCACCGTTAGTGGTTGTAATCCTGGGAGACTGAGGAGCGAAAGGGATCTCCGGGAGGCATCTCTATTCTAGCTACCAGGAGAGCAGCAATCATATTTTACTGCAAGGACTCGTCACCAGCTGGTGGATGAGCCGAGGTGGCGGTGCCACCTCGATCCTGCGTGGAGCTGAGCTCGGTGGGGCTGCGAGGGTGCAAAGGCTCGGGGAGCCGGGCTCGTGTGTGGGGAACACAGTGGGTTCGAGTGCTGCTTTCCTGAGGGGTCGGGGAGCTGGGGATGTGCCGAGGATTTCTGACAAAAAGCAGAAGTGTCACCGGAGGGGAAAAAAAAGAGAGAAAAAGAAGAAACAAAACAAAGCCCAGCAAGGGAAACCGTTCTCCTGCCGGCTCCCACGAGAACCTGTGCCTTGCTCTCCGGAACAGCCGTAAAATTGCAGGGAAAACAAAGGTGGTATTTTGCGATGGTGGGTGAGGGGTGGGGATTAGGTCATGCAGTGGAGGGGATCCGAGTCTGGCTGCTCTGCGAGCAGGGACTGCAAAATCCCGGCTCAGACATGCCGCGCACAATGCGAGCCGAGCGGTGAAGTTTCTGTCTCCAGCCCTCTCGCTGCCGTGTCTGTGCCTTCCAGCGCTCGGGCTGCGATCAGGGCTTCGGATTCTTTCATGCAGTTTTATCTTCCCCTTCTCTCCCACCCTCCTTTCCCCCTTGTATCGGCAAGTTAGCAGCAGTTTGCTGTCATGCTGGAACTATTCTTGTCTAAGTTGTCCTCTCTTCTGAGTTCGGATCATCCTCAACACCCCCAGAATCTTTTCAATGAAAGAACGTCCTCCTCTGAATCCAAAATGGGCTCTCTCTTCCCTCCCTGTCTTCTGCCATTATCCTCACGCACCAGCTCTTCCTCTAGCTAGTGGTATTGCCAGCACCGTGGCCTAAGGCCAAGGGACTCAGACAAAGCAGTCCTTGCAGTTGCACATATCGCATTCAGAGTGATATGACTGCAAATGGCCCCCTCCTTTCTGGAACTTAATTCTGATTTGGAGGAGATTGCTTCTCTATTGTGCCTAAATTAAATGCCCCCCAGCCAGGAGGATAAATCCTAGGTTCCCTTCCAAACCTGGAGTGAAGGACCCCCCCGACCCCCCCCACCGTCCTGCAGAGGAGAGGAAAACAGGAAATCTGTCCCTTTTGGCCTGAAATCAGCCCTGCAGAAGCCTCTCTGTATGAATGCTGAATATTTTGGTCTCGGCCGACGGAGGGCTCTGGGCAGCTGTGGATCTCACAGGGATTTTCCTCTGGGAGGTAATGCTGCTTCCCTGCAGTGCAGGGCTTCTGGTGCAGGAGTATTTGGGAAGGCAGTGTCGACTCAGCTCTTGGAGCTGTGTCCTTGCTGCAGAGCAAACTCTTCTCAAGTTGAGGCTGAGAGTAGCCACTCTGCAAAATTATGCTTAAACTGCACATCAGCGAGATGAAGCAGTTGTGGTTGGTGGGTGCCTGGGCTCTGTTCTTGCATGGGAGCATGTTTTGGGAATCCAATCCTGGACCGAAGTCCAGAGGGACAGGCGCTGAATGTGGGGGAGGAAATACGGGAGGAAACCTCTGTGGGTTGTCGGCAGATCCGGGGATGACTGCGGGTGAGGAAAATGCAGCTGCTCCACAAGTGACTCAGGATGCTGGAAGCATCTGGGTGCTGACTCCTCTGCCTTACACCAGGCTGAGGGAAGGAGAATGTGTTGTCACAGCAGAATTCAGTGCCTGTTCCTCTTCCCCGTTGCCCAGGTCAGTGCTGACACTTGGCCCAGGGTGGCTGCAATCAGGCTTGCAGTGTTTTGTCCGAAATTTGTCCGAAGTCACCTTCCTGGGGGGCCTGTGCTCAAGGAATTTGGTTCCTGCATGCAATACCTCAAGCTTTCAATTCCAAGCTGCCTGTGCTTGGGGAGCCCCATTTAATCTCCTGCACAAGCACCTTCTCTGCCTGGGCTGTAAAAGGTGCTCTACTGGGGACCTGCAGTGGCTCTTCCTTCCCAGCCTCACCTGACCCTGCAGTGTCCCAGGGGAACTTCTGTTACCTTTTCTAACAGCCATGTTTTGATTTGTTTGTCTTCTCTTGCTTATCCTACTGATTCCTGGGAAGTACTGTTTCCTCCTCATCTGTCTTGTGTTTCACATTGTTTGACTATTTCTTCATAAGGGACCAGCTGCTGAGCTGAGGTGGAGTAGAGCATCTCCATTGACTTAAGCTGAACTAGACACTTACACCAGCTGTGAATGGGTCTGTAGTTTGTTTTTTACTATGTTTCCATGTGTTTTCTGGCTCAGTGGATATTCACCAGCATTCCTATTTTGTTTAGACTAAGCACAGGTCAGAGAAAATGTGTTTCAAGATACAGAAGCTAGCAGAAACAGCTTGGGATTTTCTTTTACTTTCATTCTCATCCTTGCAGAAATGTCAGGTTTTGAGACAAAATCCTGTTCATGTAAAAAGCTTAAAATCTGTCATCTGTAGGGTCTGGAAACACAAATTCCAGCTGACAGTGACAAGGGAAGGAGCCGTGTCTTAGTTCCACATGAACAAGTGGTGGTCTGTACAAGTGCTGCTCTAGCTGAGGACCAAAGGGGCTCTCAGTGCACCTGCCACACCTCGCAGCAACCACAAGTTTCTTGTGAAAAGTACAAATTCTCACTGGGAGGTGAAATGAAAACAATTTCCCTGTCTGGGGCTGTAGCTGGCAACTGGAGAGACCAGTTCCACTCAGTCCTGAGAAACGACACCAGCACACGAGGCTGGCCCTTCTGTTCTCAGCACTGCAGTGCAGACTTGCTAGAGCACATGGCTTGCTTGTCGCCCTTTACAGAGACAGCTTCTGTTTGATATTGTTGACCATATTGAGAGGTTGTTTTTGGAGTGGGAGTACTGGAAAGAATACTCTTTGTAGGCAGAACAGAGAGCAAAGTGTTTGTGCCTTAGCAGGGGGGATAATTTCTAAGAAATATGCTCCCCTCTCCCACTTCAGACTGAAATTTGTTGGATCCCTGATCTCTTGGAGTTCATGTGGAGTTAAGTATGATGTAAAAAGAAGCTTGCTAAACATGTTTCAGAATTAGCAATTTTCAAGTGGACTTGTTTGGGCATTTAGAAAACAGGTATTTTTGGCTTTGCCTACCTGAGTGTTTGGCTTGAGAGCAGTGATGTGGTTTTCAGAGTCAGCATGGTCCCCACCCAGCACCTTGGTGTTGCTGCTGAGTGGTTTGGGTTTGTGCTAACTGGATTCCTTTTGGATAAAAGTGGTCCAGAAGCTCTGCTCCAGTTGTGCAACATGGATGCTCCATCTTTTGCAATGGGAACACGAGGATCCAAACCAAAGATGGCACAGCTTTGATCCCTACCCCCCTAGTCTGGGGGACCAGGCTAAAATCTAACCTTAAGTCATACCCCCTCAGGCCAACTCCATGTGGTGTACATGAACCAAGTGCTTTCATCTTTTGATCTGTTCCTTGTGATGCCAAATAACTTGCTAGTGTAGGAATAGCTTAAGCATGAAAAGAAGAATGGTGGGGAGTCAAGGGACTGGCTTTAGATTTTTCTGATAAAAAAAGAGACAGGAGGGTAGGAAGAGGAGACAAGCCATGACCGTTATCCACATGGAAAGATTAAATAGCGTGAGAGTACTAGAGGAAAGGCCCAGAGTGTGACAGATCAAAAGAGCAAGGCCTCTGGCTGTTATGATAAAGAATGTCCTAGTTCTTGAGAACATATTTATGTGTCTGCACACTGCGATTTTTTTAAAGGAAATAGTTTTATTCAAAGAAAGGTCTGTTCCTTCCACAAGGGCTGTTCAAGGGAGAAATAGTGTGTGAAAATACAATTTTCACAGCCAGTGCTATAAGGAATGGTTTGTGCAAATGAGAACAGGGTCCATTATTTTAAATTTAAAAATTTATGGAAAGGTTGGGGGGAATGGGGGCTCTGTTTGAATTCTGGGTTGGCAACTGCTGTTAGAATTCAGTGTGTGGCTTGGCTGTGCAGTGGATCTACCTGTGTAGACATGAATGTGGTGTCCCATGGATGGCAAGGAGTTCTTGCTGAACTCAAACCAAAGTGTGTAGAAGGCTAAGGAATGAAATATTCTTGTAGTCAGCCAAAACACTACAGCTGTGTTCAGCTACTTGCTGCAGAAATCGCTGTGCTGGGTGAAGCTGTTACCTCTCCCCTGATGCTTGAGGATGCCTCACGGTGTGTGCTGGCAAAGCAGCTTCAGGAGCATTTCTCATGTGTTTTCTTGCAAAGTTGCCTATTTAGGACTGAAGAACTCGTATCCTCTCAGTTAAAATGTTCCAGCCTCGTCGTCTGGTACCCCATACAGTCAGGACTCCATGAGAAGGTCCTGCAGGGTGTGGCAGAGGCAGTAACCTCCAGCACTGGGCTCCGGGGAGGTGGTGAGCCACTGAAATGGCAACAGCCTTGATGTTTCAAGCAGCCTCAGCTTGAAAGGTCTGTGAAACAGAGGGAGAACTGTTGAGATTCCACAGACTGCACCACATAGTTTGGATAAAGTCCAGGCTCCAGGTATCTCTTCTGAAATGCTCTCATGTTCCTGTGTGGAAAGAGCCTGTAAAATGGTAGGAGTTTGTCTTTGTGGTTTTTTAGGACTTTACAAAGTACAGGGCAGTAGAGAACACACATCCAGTGGGATTGGGAAACACATATCCAGTGGGTTTGGCCCTTGGCTTATCTAAGTCAGTCCTACATAAGTAACTCAGTGATTTGTGTGACTGTTCCTGGTTTTCCTTTGCTGCCTGTGGAACAGGGGGGTAGCTGATGCCTTGGCATCTGCCAGAGTGGATCAGGTGAGTGTACCCAAGTGTTCCTGCTCCTACTGCTTCCTTCAGGGTGCTCAGCAAGATGCCTTCCCTCTTATTTTTCCAGCAAGCAGCAATTCTTTAATTAAGAATTAAAACTTGAAGCAGCAAATCGGTCATCATTGCTCAGGCTTGGAGCTGAAGGGATCCCTACAAACCTCTCAGGAATTAATGAGAAGGTTCCTGGTCAGCAGGAGTTTAGGCAAACAAAGATTGATTTGAGATCCTTTGTCTCTTGGGGTGTTAATTTGGGCTGAGAGAGACTGCTGGAAGGAAGAGATTTTGATACCAAAATCTCATTTCTGTTTGCTGTACCCCCCCTAATTAATAAAGATTAATATTAATTAAGGAAATCACTATATTTTTGTGGGGAAAAATGCTTGTGGCAGTCTTCTGCTTGAATACAGAAATAAAAGACATTGTTTACTAGAATAAGTGGGGAATCTACAAGGTTTTGTGTACATTTAATTGGGAAAGTGAAGGGAGGAAAGCATGTATATTAATTGAGGTTTTAAACAACAGCAAGCACTAAGATAATTTGGGATGTGATCCAGGATGCCACTGAAATTCAGTACCAAGCACACTCCCTTTTCGATTCTGTCAGTTCTTAACTGTCTCCATTGTCATTTAAACGTTAGAGAGAGCAAGCCTCAATTTAGATCCCCCCTCCTTTTTTCTCTCTAGTGAATACCTAATCATCACACCGATTTTTGACTGGGTATTGACTGTGAGACTTCCTGGCCTAATTTCTAACTATAATAGCAATATCTGGTGATTTTTTTTTTTTAATCCAAGATACACAGGCTATTCAGACATGCAGATGAATTTTGGGTTAATTGAGTAATAGTCACCCAGGACCCAGGGCTTCTCCTCGAGATTAGCATACAAAGTGATAGGTCAAAAAGCTCAAGGTTTGTTGCCCTGTGAGATACTAATACCCCCCCAATTAATTTCATTTCCATGACCGCGTCATTTTAAATTGAGGTGAAACCAAGGATTTTTTTTTTTCCCCCCCCCTCCAGCTGAGTTTGACTGGCACAACTTCTGACACGGATGTATGGAGGCTGGTACCGCGGCCAAGCCAAATCCTTTCCTTTGTTCTCCGGGCCTGCTGCTGCTGCTGATAAAGTGGTCGGCGCATGGCATTATGTCTTATTACATTTTTGATGCAGACTGCAAAGAAACGGGTAAACTCACCATGGTTACCACGCTCTGTCACTTGGCAGGGCCCGGCGCTCTCAGCGATGGCCTCTAGTGTCTGCAGCGCGGCTCTGCAGAGCCCCGGCTGCTCCGCGCATCCCTCCCGCCTCACCGCATCCTCCCGGCCCTTCTCGCTTTTATCCCTCCGTGTTACCGACCCCCGTGCTGTTCCCACCCCTGGGAAACTTTTCTTGGTCAGCCCCTGGGTGTGGATCCAACTCCGCTTTGTGCTGGCGTCTCGTGTTTCTGGGAGAGTTTTTCACTCCTGCTGTGTTATCTCCGGCAGACCAAGTGTGTGCCGCTGCTTGAATTAACAGAATGTGAAACAATCCCTGAATTGTCTGTGCTGCGGTATCACAGAATGTGCTGAGTTGGAAGGGACCCACCAGACCCAGGACACCCTGAGACTCACACCATGTGCCTGAGAGCGTTATCCGAATGCTTCCTGAACTCAGGCTTAGTGCTGTGACCACTAACTTGGGGAGCCTGTTCCAGTGCCCAGTTTCCTGGTATCCTTAACCACCAATATGTTATCATCAACCCATATGGGATCAATAAGTTGCTCTAAGTTGTGCATGGGCTGCAGCTTAGTTTTGCTCAGGATTCTTGAGCCTGGTCATCAAAGTCCTTGCCTTATTCACATCCAGTTTGGAGCTCCCAGCTCTTGTATGTGACTGCTTGCAACAGTTCAGAGACAAGTCTTTGCAGGATGGGCCTTTTGTTTCATTGCACATGAGGAAAAATCACTTAAGCCTTTCTCTGCTTAATTGAGGTAATTAAACCTTCTTACCTTGCAGCACAAGGGGCTCATTAATGTTTCTGAAGCATTTTGAAGTCTTTGGAAAAAAGATGCTGTTTGCTGTTGTGTCATGTTTAGTAATTGTTGAAATTCAGTCATCTGGACTTGAAATACTGAGTTTCACATAGAGAAATCTTACACTTGTGTGTGTATTTTGAGCTGATAATGTGAAGAACTAATTGAGAGAGCAGCTGACAACTGTGCTGTTCCTAGAGTGCCCTACTCTAAGGGTGTGTAGTTTTTGGGGGGGTTTATTATGCTTAAGCAAAATTAGCTCCATGTGAAACCTCAGTGATGAAACTGCATGTTGTAATGACATAAAATTTAGCAGCTTTGTTAAAGACAAAGAGAAACCTTGCTCTTTTTAAGGTGACCTAGTGACCAGCCCAATTTGCCTTTTTGGGATTTCACATCTGGTTAACTAGTAAAAATTAAGAACTCGTCATGAGTGATACCCTGTGATAACTCTGAAGTGGAAAGAGACTTCCCATCTCAGGACAAGAGTCTGTTCCACTTTGTTTAGCAGAGCTTTTTACAGAGTAACTGCTGGCCCTTTCTTTTTGTGGAGAGGGGAAAATAGGAATGAAATAATTTGCAACTTTAAAACAAAGCTAGAGATTTACATAGTTCTGAGCCCCAGTGACTTTTAGCATCAGTTTAATTTAGATTTAAATGAAGGCTGGTAAATGAGATTTGTTCCTCATATGAAAGACAGTTGGGAATTTTCAGCAGAGGAGTTTGTAAAGGGGGAGATATTTCCAGACAGCAGGCAGTCTGTGTCTGTGCCTACAGGCAAAGACAGCAGCATCCATGGATGCAAGGGCACTTGAGCTGCAAGAGTGAAGAAGTTCAGTGGTGTGATGCTCCCTTGCTCCCAAGTGCATAACCAGCAGGTTTTTTAGCACAGCTGTGAAATGGGCAGTAGAATTAAGCCCCTTAAAAAAAAATCTAATAGTTGTTTCTCAAACCTAAATTGTTGCCATTGTGGGACAAGGGGGAGAAGGTGTTTTCATCGTTCATTTCTGGAGCAGTTTGTCAGTGATGACATTAGAATCTGTTTCTGAAGCTTGTAGCTGACTCAAAACTCATTAGGTGTGAATATAATAGTTTATAACTTTAGAAAAAGCAACCATAACATGAAGTGATGTTATTTTCCCTTTGATCTACTTATACAGCACAATTTGACTGGCTAAAAATGTTTGATATCACATGAAGAGGAATAATGGTAGCACTCCTCGCCTCCCATGTCACACAATGAGCAGCAGATCTGATGTACCTCAACTGTCTGTTCCCTAGGAATAGTTCTGGCATTGGCTGAAAATAGTACTGAGGGTAACTTGCTTTGACCATGTGATGACACTTTGAGTTGCAAAATTACTTTCAGATAACTTGCACTGAAAAAGTAAAAATAGCACAGCATATTAGACTCATCTGTGTGGAATGTATATATGCAAAAATAGGGCTCCTTAATACTTACAGTTTGTCTAGGCAGAACAAACCTGTCATGCTGCACTCTGCTTCACTTTTAGGCAAACAGTTTGCACTGATGATACTGCAGGCTGTGCTATTTCCAAGTGTTCATCAAACATGAGATGAATGAGAGAAGCATTAATTCAGCCATTCTCTTCCTAGCAGTGATGCTCAGAAATGTCATTAGTGATCTTAGACAAAGGTGAGAGGTCACATCTTTAAGAACAAGTGATTAAAATGTGTCCCAATGTAACAGACTAATTAATCTTTAGATAATAACAGTTCTTTTTTTCCTCTTTTCTCTCTGCAGCTGGGGGTGTTCACTCTCCCTCCACAAGTATGGCAACATCAGCACAATACAGACAGCTCATAAACGACTATGGCCCCCCATCCCTAGGCTACACACAAGGGATGCAGGTACAGCTCTGCTTATTTTCCTTTAATCAGATCACTGACCCTACGTTTGCATAGTAGCAGGGATTGTGGCCTGAAATCTGAGGTGTTCCTCCCTCCCACCAAGGTCTGAAATCAAACCCAAATGGCAGACTGCTTCCTTGCACATGTCTGGGGATCAAATTAGGCTAAGCTGAGTGCTGAGTGAGGTTGGTTCCTAATTAACTGCTAGCCCTGCCCTGTCTGAGTCACAGAGAAATGTCTTGAATTATGCTATGTAAGGGCACTTACATATTTTAAAGTTACTTGTTAAAAAGTATTTCTACACAGTTTTATCTTCTCAGTCTCCCTACCTGGCTAACTTCTCTACAAAATAAACATTGAAAATCCAGACACAGGGTTAAATAAGCAGTTCCCAGTTTGCTGGTTTTGCAGGACTGTTTTAACTTCTGCTTCACCCAAAGTCCAAGGCTTGCAGCTGCATCCTCACAGTTGATCCCAATTTTTGAAGGGCATCGTGTCCAACTGTAGCAGCAATTAAAAAAAAAATCATGTTTATATAATAATCCTGAAATTTTGCTATTTTAAAAAAGAGATTTACAGGGCTATTTCTGGTCTTCCATAAACTCCCACTTGCTGTTTCTTGTAATTATTTTGTTTTTACAGTATTTGACTCAGATTAATCTATTTTCCACTACAGGGCACCAGCAGCAGTCAAGTACCACAGAGCAAATATGCAGAACTTCTAGCTATCATAGAAGAATTAGGAAAAGAGATTAGACCTACATATGCTGGGAGTAAAAGTGCGATGGAGAGGCTAAAAAGAGGTAACTTTTAAACTTATTTTTACAAATAATCGTTTCCCATCCACTTTGTGCACTGACTATTTGTATACAGCTTAATGACAATTGTTTCCTTGGAAAAGAGACAACTTGAGCTCCTCCTGGAAGTGGGAGAATTAACCAGCAACTGAAACCTTGGGATGCTCTGTCCGGGCGGTGTTTGATAGATAAACAGTGACAAAATATGTCCCATGTGCATACAGGGAGTTTCAGTTAATAATTCAATCCTTATTGCAGAACATCTCATGTATATATTCTTTCAGGCTCCTGGTGATTTACTTGCCCTTTCAATTCCCTTTTCTCCCCACTCCCCAAAACCCAGAGCCAAGCATCGCTTACATCTGGTACACATCTATTTGGCCCAGGAATCTTCACTGAAGTGCATTTTGCCCAAAGAAATACAACATCGTGGCAGTTCTCACTGAGGCTGGTGGAGAAAAAGAGCTGCAAGAAAAACTCCAAAAGGGTGCTAGGGAAGGCTGTTCAGGCTGAGATGTCAAACATGAGCAGAACTCTGTGGAGAGGAGAGTGGGGCTGCTTAGGCTCTGTTACCTCCTGTCAAGTGCATGTCATTAAAAGTCCACTAGTAAGGGACAGAGCAGCTTTTAGGGCTGGCTGATGAGTCTCTCCAGCATTGCTTTGTCAGCTAAAAGGGGTAATAAACGCCCTTTCCTTGCGGTGTAAAAGAAACCCCTGCATGCCCCACTGCTGACATCAGCCTGACATTGTCCTCTGCAGGGGACGTGCAGGGATATTTCTGAAGGAGCAGTGGGACATTCCACTGCTCCAGCTCCTGAAATGACCCTGAAAGGCCACAGACAACAGTTGTATTGGCAGTCTTCTCCTTCTCTAGCATGACATGGTTACTTTTGCCTCCCTTGCTGTGGTCCTTGTGCTGAGATTGCCTTCACCACCAAACGGGAATGTTATTGTAGCAGACTAACTTCTGCACCTTGCAAATCTCCCTTACACTTACCCGAGACTACAAAGCTTTATTTAAGGCTCAACCATTATGGAAGAGTAATATATCTGCCATGACATGCAATAAAATGACTAGTAGCTGTTCTGGGAAAGGATGCAATAAAGTCTGCTGATGAGTGGTAAGTGGAATCTGGCCCAGCTAAAATCAATGTTGCTGGAGTCTCTCTTTATTGCATTGCCTGAGTCAGTATTAATAGATCATGAATGGCAACAGGCTAATGGGGACAGCTTGAGAGAGACCCAGAGAGATGCAGACATTCTCTGGACTGGATGGTTTAGTTCAGTGAGGAAAAAGTTGCTTTGCTGCCTCTTGCAACAACGTAGGTTTAAGATACAATGCTGCCACTGTGATTTGCCAGTGTTGCACAAAATCCCGAATAAATACTTTTTGCTGCCATCTTTTGGTCACAAAGGTACCTCTCTTTTCATTTTGGGAGCCTGGTGGCTGAAGGAGCATGTGCAAGTGTGAGAGCAGAAGGGAGTGAGGGTAACCATGTGACTGCTGCTTCCACGGCCATGGAGTTATCCCTGAATAAAGTCCCTGTCCCCAGCTGGGCCTGCTCCTGAGCACAGAGGCTACTGACCTCTAAAACTGGCCAAATTCCCAGTGTTCTACATTATTCAGAGTAGTTCTGCTGCATGAACTGGGCATCCTGCCACCAGATCCAGGTCTAACACACTGCTTTGAGTTCATGTTTCTGCATCCCACAGCTGCAGCTTTCCTTGTCCATGGCAGTTTAACCCTTTGCAAAGCCTTGCACCCATCAAATCCTCCCAGGTCAGCAGGCTGCTGCTGTGATCTGGGCTAGCAGCCTTCTAGAAACAGAAGCCATTAGAGATTAACCCCCATCTACTGCCCTTTCTCCACCTTGTTAAGGAGCATGATGAGCAGAGAAATCACCTTCTGTCTTGCCTAGTCAGCAAAATATAAACCTTTGTTGCAGAAAAATCTGTCCATCTCTCATTTATCTCAAGCTCTGTTCTTTCAGCAGCCCTGTGAGCATAAACCTACATTTAGTTCCAGAATTATGAACCAAGGTCCAGATTGCTGGAACTCAAGGCAACAGGACTTGTAGTGGAAAATTCCACATTATGTCTGTCAGATGAGAGCAGACATGGCAGCATGTAAAGTGGTGATGATTTACACTGGGAGCTGAGCCAGTGTTAGGAGGTAACTTTCTGCACACACCATAAAAAAAATCTCTTATTTTTATGTGAGACACACAACTTGTCTTTGAACAGTATTATGATAGGTTGGACTTTGGTGCATCCTCCCAGAGAAGAACTATCCCAAAGCATTAAGAGCTTGCTAAAATGACTCCCCAAATAACTTTGTAATTTGTTTCACTCCACTAGCAAAATAATTCACTGGTAGGTAAGAGTTTTTTTTCTCCCTTAAATCTTTGATTTTAAGGAGGCCCACACTGCACATTAAGATCTACCTGCCACTGCAGACTTACAAATCTTAGTGTGTCCTGACTCCTGGTTTAGTCCCTTCTCAATTTATAATACAAGTTTGGGAAGGCAGACTTGTTTAGTGGCAGCTGATGTTTGGGAAGCGATGGCTGTCCCCCTTTGCTGAGGCCTTCTGTGGTAGCCTTGGCAACTGGGGACAGAAATACATAAACCTTTCTGTGAACTGTCACTGCAAGTGTGGCCTGAATGGGATGATTTAAAACACATCCAATTCTTTTGCAGGCATCATCCATGCTAGAGGATTAGTTCGGGAATGCCTGGCTGAGACAGAACGAAATGCAAGATCCTAGCCCATGGGTTCAGCTGCAAGGTTTTCCATCTCTTCATGAAGAAAAAGTAACACTTCTTTTTGACTCTTGAAACATTCAGACAAACTCCTTTATTTTGAATGTTTCACCATTCTTGTTTTGCCCTCGCAAAAATGTACAGCTAAGAATGGAAAAAAAACCAAGGATTTTTCAACTTACTGAGGGTTTGCATTTTCTAAAGATGTTAAAACTCCCTAAAATGTTTCTAGAACATGGAAACTGACGTGCATGCAGAGGAATGCTCTTTCTCTCCCAGGCTCTATTTCAGTTCTCTTTTTATCCAGCCACAGCCTCATTCTGTTTTTTTCTTTTTCCTTTGACTATGTTCACTTATCCCCAAAACGTCAATCTTTCGAAGTTTGACATAAGCTCTAAGGATTTTTTTTAATAAATGCAGAATAGCATGCTGTACCTAGTAGTCTGCTAAGTCACAATTTGTCATACAGCATAGACCCTGCTTAGAAATAACCTTCCCCTTCTCTTATTTTTCCTTTTTTTGTTCATTTTGCATAAACATTTGCATGACTGTTAGTGCTTTGAAGTCCACTTAAAGTGCATGAGCTATATGGAAAATAGGGAAACCTATTAAATAATAACAAGGTCCTGGAAAGCTAATTTCTACATTAAGGCTGGAGATTTCAGTTTAAAGTTTGCAAAAAAAAAAAAAAAAGAAAGAAAAAGATTCTGGATAAATTACTAAAACTGTTATTTGCATCTTTGTATGTATTTATTACTTGACGTAATAAAGCTTATTTTCATTAACAGTTTGTATTAAAACTATGTACAGTCACTTTAATCAGATTCATACTCCAGGAGCAAGAACTGTCAACAGATAAAAATTTAACCTTCATGCAGGAGTTTAGGAAAGGACAAGGGAAGGGGACTGCAGATTGCTGGAGCACTCCATCCATGGCACAGGGTGCAGTCAGTCTCTGGGACAAGGAGGTGAAGTTCTAGAAGTCTCTGTTGCCTTCAAAATCCATACTCTGGCTTTGGGTCTTCATTGAAGCCCAAAACGTGGTGGCACCTGGTGAGGGTGCTGTCCAAAGGTGAAAGAGAAGTTCTGGTTAAGCTGCTGGAGTTGTTAACAGGATAAAACCAGGAAAAACATACTTCAGGAGTGGCTTCAGAGTAATGTGACAAGGAAACACAGCTGCATTTGTTCCTATAAAATGGGAAACTGCCAAAATGAGTGAAGGTACCAACATGGCCAAGCTGAACTGCAGCACAGCATAAACATAATAAACAACTCTAGCTAATTAATTCACAGCTTGGATGAACTGGACTCTGTTGCCTTGGGAGGAAGCTTGCAAGACAGGTCATTTTTTATTTGTAATGACTCAGTTTTACCCCTGAACTGAAGGGCCATGAGTGACCATCCCTCACCTGCAGGAGAGCCCTCCCTGTGCCCCAGTGCTCAGCACCACTCCAGGTAAGATGTGGAAAGCTGCTGTTTAAACTTTATTCAGAGCATTTGTTCAGCTGACAGATCTGAACCAGTGACTGGTGTCTCTTCCATCAGCAGCCCAGTTCACACCATCACAACCAGTATCCGAACCTGGTCACAGTTGGTAAAGGATTTATGTCACTGAAGGCACTGCCTGAGTAAGAATGGGAAGTGAGAACCTTTTGGGGCTGTTCTCATATGCTGGAGCTCCCATGAAGCAGCCCAAGGTGTCATCTGCACAGAAGGAAATCTATTGATTTTTTTTGGTCTGTGCTAACAATGGTGGAAAGCTTATAGCTCCTCTGTAACAAGGATTCTTTTATCTCCTGAACTTGGCAGAAAAACTGATTGCTAAATGTGATTAATGAGATGATGGCAGGGAGAAGCAGGAGTATGAGTGCTTTTATCTCCTCAGCTTTACAGGAACAGCAGGTCAGCACCAGGGTTTCAGCTCTGCTTATGAAGCCCTGCATCATTTGTTAAATTGTTTGGGTCTAATGACAAACAATTCTCTTACCCTGCTAGGGCAAGTCAGTATTTCACAGGTTTATTCCTTATCCAATTGCTGCATCTCTTTAAAAAACTTCTTCCTTTCTAGGTTTTCCTTTGCTCTTCTTTTTTTCTCCTGCTTTTGCTTCTCTAATGCTTTCTTCTCTTTAAAAACATCACTGTCTTCGCCTTTGTAGAAAAGGTCAACTTTTTCCTGCAGGATTTCTCTGGCAAGCTTTCGGTTCTTCTCCACTGATCTTGTCTGATGACACTGAAGAAATACAAAGGACATTTTTACTGAAACTTTAACCTGTTTATTTTTCAACTTTCCCCTTCAGTCTATATATTCCTACTATTACAGTAAAGAAAATCTCCTCCTTCCCAAGCCAAGAGCATCCTGCCACCAATAACAGCTGCAACTTTTAAATCCAGAAGATATATTTTAATAATTATTTGCTACTGTAACTCATCAGACTGGCTTTTGCATTAATCCTTAATGCTTCCCATCTTACCTTGGAAAGCTGCTAGAGTTCAACTTAACTGTGTCTTCCCCTTGTGACAAGAAGCAAAGATTAGTTTCAAGGTATTAATCCACAAGAAGTAGGTAAGAAAAATGCTTAAAAAGGATCTGCAGAGTGAGTGTGATCAACTTGCTAAGGAAGAGATTCTAACTGACACCAGGGACACGAATGACAGCTGCCACCAAACAGCAGCTACAATGAACATTCATTTAATTGAAAACTACAAAACTGTAACTGAGTGGCAAAGACAGGAAAAGCAACTCTGACCCCAAGTTTATTTATCTGCTGACAGCCAAGACTGCTTCTTGCTGAGACTCTTTACAATATACACATACATATATATATAGATATATATATATAAACCTTTCCTCCATGCCACCTGCCACCTGCATTGTGATTATGCTTTATTCTGAAAGGAGACCTGGAAGTCCTGAAACAATTTGTGACTCAATAAAATAATACACAATTACCTTCACTACAATCCCAGATGGAATATGCTTCAGGACAACACAGTTGTTTGTCTTATTTGTGGCTTGACCTCCTGGACCATCACCTCTTACAAACTGTTCTTCTAATTCTGCCTCACTTAGTTCAAGGAGATTCAGAGAGTTCCTTTTTCTTTTTGCCTGAAGCAAGGGAAGACTGGGCAGAGAGAGCTGCTGCTTCCTCAAAATCCATCCAGTCCATGATGGTGTTTGCACCCCTCTCAGTAAGAATGCAAAATGAAATAAACTTGGAACATTCATACAGAAATAGGACACAGCTTCTCTGGAACAAAACCTGGAATGAAATGGGAGAGTGGAGTTTACCATGAGAATCCTTGTTTTAAGATGAGCTACTTTAGCTGCACATATTGAACAGTATTTCAATATTCAGAATTATTTTCAAGGTTATCTGAACTGCTTTCATAGGCATTTACCTTGAAATATTTACCATGCTGAATAGAATTTTGGTTCTCAATGTAGTTGTGTTTCTTAAAATATTTTGAAAGGGATCTGGAAAACGGCAAATAAAAGAATACTCCTGCCAACACTCAGAAAACACTAAACACATAAAAAGAAAAAACCAAAACAACGGAGGGAAAAGAGGTTATTTCAGTCTTGCAGTCCGACTTGTACAGTCTCACTGGGAACCTGATTTTTCCCAGGTCAAGGTATTAACAAGATCATTAACAAAGGCACAAAGGTATGCCTGGAAGTGTGCATTTTCCTCATGGATAATGAGGAGTCAGCTCCTACTCCTGCCAAGCATCAGTCTTCAGCAAGGCATTAGGTAAGCAATGCTGTTATTCTTGACATACTTTATTTGACTCAGAAGAAAATACTTCCGTGTGTGAAGAAGTGCCACTTGGCAATAAACAGAAAATTTGAACGTAACTGTCGGAATTAAAAAATAATTAAAAGAAAGCTTATTGGCAGGCGCGACAGAAGTGAGTAGCGTTCTAAAATGAAGAATACATGCAGAAAAATAAGCAGCACTTCTGGCTAGTTCTGAACGAGCCTTTATTTAACAGGTTTCATACAGCTCTACCCACTTACAGAAACCCGTTTTGAAACCAGGACTGAAAAGTCTTGATAAGGTTAAAAAAATCACAATCCCTCACAGCCTATTCCTGCTGTTGGACACTACAACCCTAAAGCAGGAGGAAACACAGAAGATACCGGAGAATTTACTCAATTTCCCTCAGCGCCGCGGCCTCCCCCGGCTGGTGGCAGCCCCGCGGGCTGGGGTCAGGCTCGGAGCGCGGCTCCCAGCGGGGCAGAGCGGCCCAGGGGAAGCCGAGAACCGAGAGAGGCCCGGCCCGAGGGCAGGCCAGCACCGAGACCGGAGCCCGGCCCGACCCCCCGACCCCGCTCACCTCCGGCGGCCCTCCCGCACCACGCATGTGCACGCCCTGGGGAGGGCGGTGCTCCCGCGATGATTGGCATGTGGGATAGCCAATCGTTGCGCGAGATGGGCGGGGATTTTCGCTCACCCTCCAATCGGCTCTCTTCGGGAACGGCACGGCGGCGCGCGCCAATCCCCTGGCGGCGGCGCGCGGGCTTTGCCGCGCAGCGAATCAGCGCGGGAGGCGCGGGCTGGCGCGCGCTCGAGGCGGCCAATCACGGGGCCGGGCTCAGTGCGGAGCGCCCTCTACCCCCGGCCACACGTTCCAAACTCTCGGCCGCCGCTCGCCGGGTGGGCGGCGCAGGGCCGCGCGTTTTCGTCGCCTCACGGCCGCGGGAGGAGGCGGCTGCCGGGCGCCGTAGCCTCCCAGCGATGCGGGTATGAAAGCGAGCGGGTGCGCGGGCAGCCGGCGGGGGCAGCGCCGCTGCGCTTGGCCGGGTCCCCGCGCCTTGAGCCGCGAGGCCGCCCCCGGAGCGCCGCCCCCTTCCGTGCAGAGTGACGGGCGCTGCAGCCAATCGGAGGCGGTGGCGCTGTCAACATCGCGGAGCGCGAGGAGCGGCCGCCCAATGAGAGCGGGGGGGCGGGGCTTGGCCTGAGTGGGGCGGGGAGGGGCGCTGGTGCAGGGACGGGACCGTGGAGGGGCCGCGCCGCGTGAGGGGTGACATGTGAGGGGCCTGGGGACAGCGGGCGGAGCGCGGCACTCGTGAGCGGACGGGGCGCGCACGGAGCCGGGGAGGGGTCACGGACTGAGGGGAGGCGGCCCCGAAGGGGGCAGACGTGACCAGAGGGGTCCCTGCGGGGGCTGAGCCCTCGGGGCCCGGGCGGCTCCTCAGGACAGCCTGGGGCGCTGCAGCCCCGGGACTCGTTGTCCCTTCTGGGGGTCCCTCAAGGTCCGTGGGGAGATGGGGGCCTGGCTGCGGGGGGCCCTGTCACCGCTTAGGGATCCGCGAGTGCTCGGAAGCAATGGGGTCTGGCTCAGGAGCGATGCAGAACCTCACGGTTTGTGTGTCTGCGCTGGCGCCGGCGTTTGCATCGGCATCAGCGCCGATATTTCTGAGTTAAAAACACCTCGCAGCTTGTTTTTTTCCCAACCGTGCCCCTTTCTGCAGCTACGTGGCCGTATAAGGACCGCGCTGTGCTGTGGGCTCGATGGATGACAGCGCTCCCGCAGCACAGTTACAGCTCGCTAATATTTTTTTTATCGAGAACAGACTTCTAATGAGGTTATGAAACGAGCCTGTGTCACTGCTAAGTCCCACCCATTTGCTGTGCTGCTGAGATAGGCCACCCATGATTCCATCCTGGGGATTCGGGGGTGATTTCGATGCTCCAGTGACACTCCCAGCCTCAGCTTTAGCTGTCACCTTAGCGGCCTGATAACCTCCAAGTTTTGCAGACTTCTGACCTCTAGAAAAGGGAGAAAGCCGTGTTTTTCTGCTTCTTTTCTTTATCCCAAGAAGCTGTGCCAGGGAGATGTGTGTGTCTGTGATAACTTCTTTCCAATTCTGGCATTTTCAGCCCTACCCAGAGGAGATAGTGAGTGAGTACTCAAAAGACATTTCTGCTAAAGCCAAGCAGGCTCCAGTAAAACAGGCAAAAATAGGGCAGTTGTCCATTAGTTTCCTTCTGGTGAAAATATTTGATGCTTCTGAAACTATTAGAGATCTATGTCCAAGAACTTGCAAATAATGAAAACTTGAATCTGTAAAACCCATCAGCATGTCTTGGTAAGCCCTGTAAAGAGGAATGGTTGTGCTTTGGAGGTGTTGTGCTTCTTTAAGGCAGCAGAAATTTATTCTTAGCATTATCAGACTACCAAGACTTTATTTCTTAATGCCTCTTTTTACTCTCCATCCATAAAATGATCATAAGGTTTTTCTTCAGTGTTAGAACACAGGCTGAATTCACCAGGGTGTAGAACATGCTGAAATAAGCCCTATATAAGAACTGATTAATTAATGTATTTCAGGGGTTTTCTTAGTGAAAGTATGCAAACTGGAAGAATATTTAATCTCTCTATAGCCAGTCTACTTTGAGTGCTATAAGACTGTGGCCCAAGTATTGTGTATTTATTTATTTATGATGTTTTCAGTTAGCCAGCTGCTCTTTTAGGATTCCTGTTTGACTCCTTTTTTTTTTGTTGTTTTATTAACTGGCCAGAAACGTAGCTCAATTTCAAAGCTTTCTGATTTAATGTTACATAATAACAATGAAACAAGTGATCTGTGAAAAAAGTGAGCCAAATATTACACATAGGAGCAGCAGAATTGGTTGGCCTGAGTCTAACTCAGTTGGTCTCAGTTTTTTTATTTTTGGCAAGTGTATTTCTTCCAGTGAAGGTTCAGATTCTCAATCACATCTAAATACATCGGTAATAGGAAATTTCACACCTTGCACATGGTCTGTGGAGCCCCAGATTTAAAAAAAACAAAACCAGCCAACCAGATTTCGACAACACGGTTTTACCTGGGGTGTTTTGCATTCAGACATCCTTTCCAGCCCAATCTGGATGTGTTTGGAATCTCTTGGACTTTGGGAGGCCCAGCAGGCACAAGGCTGGTTTTGCAGGGCTGGCACAGGAGAAGGGAGGGAGCCTGGCTGTGAAATGTTTGCACTTTCTGGAGTGGTTTGGCTGACACAACTGTCTCTTCAATTCCAATCCTGTTTCTTCACACAATGAAATGAAGTGTTTTTTTAAAGAAGGAGGATGATGCTTATTTCTGTCTGTTTTCAGGGTAATGCCATACTTGGGACTAAGATATGGAAAGCAGCGATGTGGTGAATTCTGTACAAGAAACCCCTTCATCCTGTGTAGACTCTGATGTCAGAAACACCCACAGCTCTGTCTGGAACTTGAATTCTAGCAGGTAATGTCCTGAAGGAATCACTAACAAGTATTTTTATTATTTTGGTTCTGCTTAGTTAGCATGCCTTCACAGTAATATTGATACTGATGTGAAATTTTTATTTCAACATGATGAGAGTCCTAATGTAAATTGAGTGTATAATTCTCTTCTGGCAGTCTAGCATATGTGGTGTATTGTTTGGGCCACTGTGTTGCACACCTGACACAATAAATAATTGAACTGTTTTTCCTTGTGTTTCACTAGAAATCCTTCATCCAATCCCAATGGAGTTTCTGGTTACTCAGGGAATACCAGGTCCTCATTAAAGCCTGGTTCTGTTGAGCTGCTTGCCTCCTTTATGCAAGATATCCAGAACATTGGACATGCTGACTCAGAAATTTTGAGGAGCTGTGAGGTATTTGATATTAAAGTTTATTTAAATAATTTATTTATTTATGTATTTGCTTTGCTTCTTGGAAGACAAATCAAATGATACAATTCAGCAGCAAGGTCTGTATTTATTCTTAATGATGGGACAGTTCCTTTTACAATAAATGAACTGATGACCTGCTGGATTTTACTGCCATTTCATTTTAGTGTTTTACAAGAATTTGTCTTTATATCTTGGTATTTTATAATACGGATCTGAACATTTTTTCCCGAAGTTACAATAAAGATAGCAAGTTTTTGAACTAAAAAAAGTAAACCATTAAAACTGTATCACAGCAAACTGGTCTGAAGTGATCCTAGAAATTAAAAAATTTTTTTCTAAAAATAGTTCTGTTTTGCTTGACTTATTTGTATAATCCATTTGTAAAGATGTGTAGGTGATTAGTTTGTTTCCAGATTTAAACCAACACAAAAATATTGATGTGGTTTCAATGAACTAATTCTCTCAAATGCTTTTTTGAACGTTTTTGTCCTTTTGTATTTTAAATTTTCTTATTTTTAGTGATCATAAGGAACATCAGTTTTCCACACCATGGGCTTGTTCTTGCAGATTTTTGAGCTTTCTGGCTGGGATCCATCCAAGTGTGTGTTGACAGATGCTTAATTTGGGTTCTCTTTAACACCTCCAGGAACAGAATATTGATGTCTGTGTCCCGTGTCCTGTGCTTCAAGCACCAGGCTCCATAAACATTAGCATAAAATAGTTTTTAAACATCAGATTTTGCCATGTTTCAGGAATGCTATATATTAGATTTTTTAAAGATTATCTCTTAGTTTCTATGACATAATTATGCATCATGGCCTTTAGCTGGATTGCTGAGGGGAGGAGTTTCTTACTGAAGTGGATGGACAGAAGGGTGTTTAATTCTCAATTATAGAATTGATTATAACTATTGGAACTGGAATCAACCTTTCCAGAATTTGACTTTTCTCTGCTGGCAGCTGTTCCTACTTTTAGTTTCCATTGATTGGCATGGTGGGGGCTGAATGTACTGTGGGGTGGGCAACCACAGTGCTGTTACTCAACTTTGTATTATGTCAACACCCAAGGATAGGATTGCAAAACTGCCTGTAGCCAGAGAAAAAGGTAAGAGGTGCAATATTTCTGTGTTTTAATTATTTTACTTTGTGGTTTAATAGACAAGGTGGCTACAGCTACTGAGACTGGTAGAAAAACAATGCCAGGAACAAATAAATGCCCAGCAAGAGCAGTTCCACCATCAAATCCAGGTAAGGAATGACTGTTCATGGAGCTAGATAAGGCTGAATGATTTTTTTTTTCCACCCTCCAACTCCACACTCCTCCAAAACAATGCAGAGAGGCAGTTAATGGAAGAGGATCATTTGAGTGCTGTATAAAGGATGCATATTTGAGACAGCCTTGGCTAATTAACAATTGTTAGGAACCATTGCAGGAGTGATTTGTGAATTATTTGTTTTCAATTATTTTGTTTTCACAAACGTTTGGTTCAGAATGCTCACATGATAATGAGATTTTGTAGGTACAAGATTTTTATTAACTGTTAGACTGTATAATTTCTAATTTTGAGACAATATAGTTTTCTTGTAATTAAAAAAAATATTATACAACTTATCATCTCCTCATCCAGAGAGTATATAGCCCAGGAAAACCATCACTGTAATAGCTGAACACCTATTTCACCTTCAGTTGAACAATTTCTTTTCTAAGAATGAAAAATAACCCATGTGAAGGTTCATGTTTTTGCTGAACCCTATTTATCCATTAGAACAGGAGAAATGTATATGTATGTATAACACAGTTATGCTATAAATATATAATGCTTAATATCTTCATCATTTTGGTTGCTGTTTTTCCCTTCCCTTTCCTGATGCCCTCCACACTAGTAGTAACCAACAGTTCCTGAACTGAATTACCAAGAGGTACTGTCCTTTTATCCTGTTTCTCCTGCCTCACCTCCCCACCTTCCCCCCCTCCCTCCCATTTGTTATTTTCGTGTTTCCTTACCCTTGTTTTTCCTTCCTCTTACTGTAGTGGTTTGATTCACTTGTTGCTGGTCACAGTCTTTACTAATCCATTGTGTTGGCTTTGCTGGTTTTTGTCTTTTTTTAATAGGAAAGGCTACCTCTGGAAGAGCTGAGGGTGTGGTGTCAGCAGGGACTCACTCACTGCATGGGTTGCCACACTAAATACAAAATCAACAGCTGTAACTGAGCTGTGTGAATGCATTAAATAAAATAGATGGAGCTATTCCAAACTTCCACTGGTGTGCCAGTGACATAGTGAAAACACTGAAACACAGGCAACTCAACTCATTCTAGTGAGAGTAATAAAAAGACACAAAAATAATAATAATCTACTTTTTTTGTGGTAGAAAAGCAAGGTGCTGCATCAACACTGACATGATTCTGAGAAAAAGTTTGCTCCATGCTGGGTTTCAAGACCAACTGTACTTATAAAAATCTCCATCCATGTGAGAATAGGGATAAAAAGACCTTGAGTTCCTTTTGGAATCAGTGGGGTCAGCCCTTGGCTTATGTGATCTATACCATAAAAGATAATTGTGCCAGGGACAAGCTGTCACCAGCTATAGATCATCCCAAAATCAGACTTAAAAACAAAATTACAATCCCAAAACTGTAGAAAGCACATCTTATTTTTTCCCATTTTTTTTCATCTCTTGCAGTTATTTGTGACTATGCAAAAAGAAGTAAAAATGCAATTTAGTTGAAATAGGAGCCTTTCATTTTTCCTGCACAGGATATTAATGACAAAGATTAAATGTCAGCAGTGAATCTGATCTTCTTCCCCCCACTCCAGTTCTGTTCTTTCCCTTCTGTTCTCCCTTCCCTACCTTCCTGACAGTTGGATCACAGAGTTAAAATACAAATGATTGCTGCAGTCATGATTGAAGTCATTAGCAGGAGACAAAACTTTGTAGTGGAAGGAAACTTCATCCCAAGTTTTTTGTTTATTATTTTTGGCAGAGAAAGGCTGAACTGAAATTCAATTGTTTGTTCTATTGCAAGTTAATAAAAAATCATGTAGGTTCCTCTGAAATTAAGTCTTCTTTTTTATTTCTTACTTTGAGAGAATAGATCATTTTTGTTCAATTTGTGCTCTCCAGTTGCTATTCACATGTGAGTAATGTACTGTAGTTCTGTGAAAAACATGAGTTCCATTTTTTAAAAATTATTGCAAATTTTTTTCTTCTTTCTTTCCTGAGGGAGTTAGTTTGAAATATATTCTTGAAAACAGTTCTCTGCTCTGTCTTGTCATGAGCAAGAGTTGTGTGCTCCTGCAGTTCAGTAATCTCAGTTGAACTCTTCAGAAGTGCTGGCCACAGGAACAAATGTGAAATCTCTTCACAGCCCTTGGCAAAAGCATTAATTATTTCTCAGAGCTGTTTCAGTATTGCCAGTGCACTGTAAAACTTAGAACTTAAAAAATTACTTACCTAGTATACTGAAATAAGTCTTGTCAGACACTGTAGAATAAAGAGTAAGTGACCTGTTAAATGTAGTGAGCTAGTTATGGGTTTGCTCCACTCCACACACCAAAACAACCAAACCAAAAGGTAGAACTTTGTACCTTATGAACCTAACAGCATAATATTTAAATTGGGTTTTTTAAAGTCCACTTGTATTCAATAATCTTGCAGAGGTACATTATTCCTATTCTCATAGTAGAGTAATGATTAATACTTCCATTAAAGCATCCTTGCAATCTTTAAAAATGTATATCCAAGTGAAATAATGTTTCAGACCCAAATTTAGTCAAGCACCTGGATAGTTTGTATTTCTTTAGCTGGTTGGTATGTAACTATAGTTCTGAGGGCAATTAGTGAATACATTCATGCATGTTTTTTACATGAATAAATGACTACTGAGACTCGTAATTCACTGCATGGAATTCAGGATTGTTCCCATGGACATTTTACTGTTATGCACAGTATGTATTTATCTACTTTATGCATGAGATGTCTGCACATGAAAACTTGGAGTTACACGGAATAAATACTCTAATAACATGAATCGAAGCTGCATCAAGGTAGGGATGTGATTTATGGCAGGATCTCATGGGAATTGTGCCTTTCCCCCCCTGTGCAGCTGATTCAGGATGAGATAAAGCAGCTGGTGAGGTTGCAGAGCAGCACCCGGGGCACCGGCAGGGGCCGGACTTTGCTCACCACCGCCTTTCCCTCCCTGCCGAGCCCCATGGGGATGCGCTCGGAGGCGTTTGAGGAGCAGGAGAGCCTCGTGAGCCAGCTGAGATCCAGCGAAGGGGAAGCTCAGCCCGAGGCCCCGGAGGTGCAGCAGGAATGTGTGGGCAGCGAGGTCTCCATGAACAGCGGCTACGGCTCCTTGTCCACCTCGGAGCTGAGCCCTGCCCAGCCCGGCACAGACTGCACGGAGCAAACCCCCCACGGGGCTGGGCTGCACGGTGATGCAGACTGTGCTCAAAATAAAAGAGAACTTTCAGCAAAAAAAACAGAGGAAAATCGTTCTTTGGGAAGGAGTGATGTTTTAGTTTTTCCCGCTGGGTTTGAACGTAAAACTGATGAAGATCAATGTGGGAAAAAAACCAGGTAAGTGATAAACTTTCCAAATATGTTAATTTATTATAGACAACTCCCTTTCAGTAAAAGCTGGGAACATATCTGAGTTGAATAGAACCTCTTGATGTTCTGCTGCTTAATAGATAAATGTATTTTATTTAGCCTGACGCTTCTGAATGATGAAGGTCTGCATCTCCAGTGTTTAGCTGTTGTAGATATATTTAGGGGAAATACCTTTTGTAGATATATTTAGGGGGAATACCTTAAGGTGCATGTGTGTGTTTCTTACCATCTAGTAAATCTTTAACATCATGGGCACAAAAGTTGAAACAAACCCAACCAAAAAGTGTAACTGGAGATGAAGTATGTGTGAACTCTATGCAAGAAAACGAGAGAATGAAGAGGTTGCCACTTGAGAATGTAAGTATTTTTTTATTTCATTATGTTTTTCTAATGCTATTCTTGTAACTGGTATTTTTTCAGCGTTAACAGCATGTTCTCATTCAGCATATACTTTCATATTTTAAGCATTTGAGTTCCCATTCACATATTTAAAGTTTGTGTGGGCAAAGTTTTCTTGGATCATTCCATACTTAGGCACAGAGCTATTTTGGTTTATTTTATTAATTAATTTTTGTCTTAACACCTGTCTGAGTGGCACGTGTTGTCTCCTTGAAGAGATAATGACCACACTCACCTGAGGCTTCAGGTCCTGGTAATTTATTATGCCCTGTAATTTTTGAAGGATCTTTGATTTCAGGTTGTGATGCCTCTTCTGGCTCACAGGATTCTTTGTGTGTTAAGGCATTAACAACTTTGCTCATGACAAAAACACAGGCACGTTTCT
The DNA here is from genome assembly GCA_013397075.1 of Rhabdornis inornatus. NCBI lineage: Eukaryota > Metazoa > Chordata > Aves > Passeriformes > Rhabdornithidae > Rhabdornis > Rhabdornis inornatus. Next base: position 648,249 of record VWZS01000835.1, read on the forward strand.
TAGGAAATAGCAGTTTAATTATGTGGCTTAGCTTAGTTCCACTTTTGGCTGTGATTACCCTCAATATAAATTCTGTGGGCTTGGGTCGTGCTGTATAATTGTATTAAATCTCTTTGCTTAAAAAGACTAACAACATTTACATGCCATTTTTAAACATTATACCCTTGCTTTTTTTTCCCCTTGCTTTGTGATTTTCTTTCTGAATTTTTTTTACCACTGTAATTTTAGACAAACCTTACTGATGCTGCTTTGCCACCCTACACTTTTTACCTCAATCAACCCAAGGAAAGCCCGAATTCTGTAGTGTCAGAAGCTTCAGGTATAGTTAATTTCCTGTACTTAAATTCCCTTTCTTTTGAATTCTCATTTTTAAAACTCTTAATGGAATGCATCTCCAATGCTTTCAGGGAGGTGAGGAGGATTTAAGCACTGACAGGCTTTGCTATAGCATTAATTCTGCTTCTTGCTCCTGTTTTCAAACTGGTGGCAGCTCCTGTGTATCACTGCTGGCAGATGTAGGACATGCAGTAGTTGGGATTTTTTTCCCAAATTTCTCAGCATTTCAAAGCTAAACTTTGTGTTTAAAACTGTTTCATAATGGAATTACTGTTTTTATCATGGTAGGATATCAAATATTAGCTCAATGGTGTGGTAATTACAGGAGTTCATGGTAACAGAGGCAGAATTCCTTTAAGCCACTAATTGTGTAAATAGACAAGAACGAAATAGTGTAATGTATAACATGGTGATTTTTAATTTTGGGGGCATGATTGCTTTTTTGTGTTTTGGTAAGGCTTGGCTTTGTTATTTTGGGGATGTATGTGAGGGGTGGTTGGTGGTGGATGTGCATGGGTTTAGGGTTTGTGGTTATTGGGTTTTCTTTATCAAAGCCAGACAACTAATTCACATATTTTGATCATAACAGGGTGGATTCATTTCAGTAACAAACAGGGGCACAGAGATGCAGCCCTGCAAACTGTGTATAATTATTGCTTCTTCACAAGCCACTGAGAGAGGGACACATTTAAGAAATTGAAGTGGGATTGAGGCTGTGTCTGTTCCTCTTGTGCCATCCCTCTTAGTCCTGGTAGTTTGTCTTTGCATGCTACAGAGTGCTGCACAAACTGAAGAGTTTGTAATATCAGGTGGCTGCCTGGGATTATTCCTTGGGTGGTACCAGTTTGAAGTGCTACACTGGAATCATGAGAACTGAAACTTTGTGGTAAATGAGGGTTTGCCCCTTGAACACCAAATCTGTGTGTTTTAACTGATTTATAGCTTTTGTTGCTGGTTCTATGTGATGTGAGACTGATTATGCTGGCTGTGCTTTGCATTGAGATTTTTGTAACTCCTGGCCTGGTAACAAATGCTCTAATGACATCCTTAAGCAGTAGATGCAAATAACTAATACAGCATTCTTGTTACTGACAAAATAACATTTTACTAATGGATTTTGGATTCCTGTTCTAGAGCTGCGTGCTTGAAATCTGTAGATTTAATTTTCTTTTGGTATTTTTTCTTATCAGGACTTTCATACTGGAAGTTAGATGAAAAGGAGATGTATCACACTTTACCAGAGAATTTCAGAAGTGAGTTGCCTGGTGTTTTCTCCACAAAAATATCACCAGTTCAGGTAAACTTTGTACATGTTTAAAAGTTGTCATCTAGTTGCTTTTTGTCTTTGCTGTTTGCCTGTGATGGAGATGTGATGTTTGCCTTCTGGAGCTCTCCAGAAGTTACATTCTCTGGGAGAACTCTTCTATTATCTCAGTCTCTTGTACCCTAGCTCTTTATTATTCCTGTACCTCACTAACCTCAACTGGAATTTACTGACCTTCTGTCATTCAAAAGAAACTGTGTATAGGAGATGAGCAGCCACTACCTAATATGTTAAAGGTGTATGTGCCTTGTTAAAGACCCTTTTTTAGCTTACTCAATCAGTGCATTGGATAAAGCTGTCTGTTCTGAGCTGATTTATTAGCTAAACCCACCCCTGAACTTGCTTATCTCTATTGGGGGTAGTGGACTGTGTTCAGAAGAAGTAATGTAGCAATTTTGCCTGTTGAAGTTGTCTTCTGCTGACGAAAGGAAGTTGTCATCACTGAAGGATATTTATCATAAAAGACAAAGGGAAAACAAGCAGATGCCAGACCAGAGTTTTATGCCTCCTTCCCAGCCAAGTCACCCACCAGAGGTAACATTAATTTCTTTACTTCACCTATCAGTTGAGGATATAGTGGGCTGGTTTCACATGGCTTGGGCCCTGCTGCCACCTCCAGTGTTATGCTGGAACAGCAGTTTGAGCATGCCAGAGATAAAGCAGCTTGGGAAAGGATCCAGCTTGAAAGAACCTCTAAGAACAGCCTGAGCAGAGGAGCACCTTTGCTGCACAACCTTGAGGATGCTGCAGGGACGGATCTGCTGCTGCTGGGGCTGCAGCTGCTGAGCTGCAGTGGCAGGGTTTTCCCAGTGCTTCCCACAGGACAAATTCATTCCACCCATGAAACAGAACTGGCACAGGTTGTGGAAATGATTCTTTATCATATTTATTTTTTTATACAGCTCTCAGTCCTGTACATAACTCAGTAATGGTGGCTGCTGTGTGATTGTATTGTTTAGGTAATTGGTGAAGTGCTTTTGTAACCCTGCAAAGTTATTATTTCAACACACAGACATCATAGTCCTTCAGGTTGCATAACTGGCATTTTAGAGGTTTCCTGGAAAACTACATATCTTGGATATGTCCTTTATTAATGGAAACTTAGAAACTCAAGTTGCAGTTGTTTATTGGGAATGTGTATTGTCATTTCAGTGTTACAGGTGCCTTCATTTTATTTGTAACTTCCAAATAATTGTAATAATATTCAATATAATACCTGCAGTATGTTATGTGGATAACTGATGCCTTTAGATAAATTTTGTTCTTGTAAATGGAGTTAAATCACATTTTTTTAGCATTGTAACTTATTTCCTAGATCTTGACGTTGGACCCAACCCTGCATATGAAACCAGGCCAGCAGAACCAGGGACGCTGTATTTTCAGTACTCCTGAAGACTCCACTCCCTTTTCTCCAGACTCTATGGCAGAGCACGGATTTCCAAGTCATTGTGACACAGACTCTTTTTCACAGACAAGTCATTCATCTCAGTTAGATGATTCTCCAACACAGCCTGCCAGCAGCAGAGCTGTGCACTTGGACCTGTGGAGAAATCACCCATTCCAGAGTGAAAACAGGGCCAGCTCTCCCTTCCCAGTGGCATACAGGGATGCTGACAATGATCATTCAGTCAACACTGAGGAGGAAGAAACACTGACTCTAACTCCATCTTCTGTTACTCAGTCTGCTGACAACAGTTTGCTAGATTACAGCCTTTCAGTGGCATCTGTTGAAGATCCTGTGGTAATGTCAAAGTAAGTAATTTTTTCTTTTTTAAAACTCAAAAGTTTGGTACTTTCATGAAAGGAATGAAACAGTAGTAGTAAACCAAACAAAATATGTGAGTTCTCTTGGTCATGTCTCTTTATACATAAAAAGAAAAATACATCCTTCCCTCACAGGCTGTGTGAGGGAGTTCATTTAGGCAGAGAATTTCAAAGTTCTAGGGGGGGTATTTTCATCTTAGAATCAAATGCAGAGAAGCACTGAATTTACCATGCTTAGGAAAAATAAATATCCTCCACTCACTGTTGAAGCTCTGATGATTTGCACGTGGACAAGCAGACATGAGGGCTTGTAAAAAGAAAAGCTTTCTATTGTGTTTGTGTACATTATTTGTATATAATAATCATAATGTCTACTTCTATTAATGTGAGGACTTCTCTGCCTTAGATGACAAAGCTATCTTTGCTTTAGCTTGAATGCAAATAGAGTTTTGTAAGAGACATTTATATACTGAGTTCATTATGTGCAAATTAATCCAGCAGTGAGTGGTCATGTGGATGGCTGGAATTTTTTTTTTAATGCTTATTTTGAAAATAGGATTAGGCAGAACCTGAGGGAAAAACACGCTCGACACATCGCTGATCTACGAGCTTACTATGACTCTGAGATACAGAGCTTGAAACAGCAGCTGGAGTCAAGCCACAGAACTGCTGCATCTCAGGACCTGAAGAAAATCAATCAAAGCCTTGCTGACAAGTACTGTTTGTCCTTCTTGTCTTTCTCTTTACACGGTGCTCTTTATATTTTAAAGGCTGAGTATCCTTGTTTGGAATATCTTGGACAGTTTCCCTCTTCAGTTCTGAAGAGTTCATCTATGATACTAATATTTCCCTGTTAAATAAAATTTTGCATTTTTTAATGCAGTTGCTAAGTTGTGGCTGCCCCTGGTTAAGCTCAGGGCCCTGAGCTGCCTCATCTTGTGGAAGATGCTCATGGCAGAGGGATTGGAACTGGATGAGCTTTAAGGTCCCTTCCAACTCGAACTATTCCATGTTTCTGTGAAGATCAGTTCACTATTGGCAGACAGTAAATGTGGTGTTAGGACCACAGTTCGTTTGACCTGCTTTTTTGTGGAGCCAGTGCAAGCTTTCCTTAGGAATGGCTGGCAGGCAGAGGTACTCCTGAGCAATTTGTAATGGAATTATTTGTGTTGGAAGATTGTGCTCTCCTGTCGTGCTGGTGAACATCATCCTTCTGTACCTTCCATGTCACAAGCACAGGTGACACAGGACCAGTCCTGAGTTATTGGTGACTTTATCCTGGAGTCTGTGTGCTCCATTATCTACACCTTGAGTGTTTGCTGTACAGAGAATATTGATGTGATTTCTGTATAATTACTGCCAGTTAAAACACATATTGCAAATTTAGATAGCTGAAATACTGCACAAAATTTGTGTGTTCCCAGTTTCCTTCTCACCCCAGGCCACCCAGTGTCTCAGTTCCCAGTGTCTCTTCTGAGCAGAGACACTGCAGGGGCTGAAAAATGTGGGAGGAGATCACAGGCTGGGCACCAAAATTCGTGGGGATGCTTGAGGAAGGAAAAAAGGCTATAAAATGTAGATTTATTATTTGAAAATTTCAAGAGATTGGTGTAATCTCTATGTTCTAAATAGGTGTGAGCAGTTAGATGCAGCTCTGAATGAAGCAAGTGCTCGCATAAAAGCCCTTGAAAATAAGAATAACCTGCTAGAAAAGCAAGTGGTAAGTATATGTTCTTAAATCAAGTTGCTCTTTAAGTAAAAGAGTAAAAGAATGAACTTTTTCGTTAATGAGCTGATCAGTGTTTTCATACTTATATCTTTTTATTTTTAACCTTTCAACCTTTCCCTTAATATGTAACATCAGCCCACGTTACACAGTGACTTTTCTACCTGAGTTTCTTAGGATTCTCTACTTGAATCGTGATCACTTTTGCTCATGAACTTTTTTCCAGGTTAGCAGGGATCAAACAAAGTGAAATGCTGTGATGTGTTTATCATGTTTCTCTTTAAATTTTCTTTCTTTATTTATTTTGTTTTAATTACTTTCTTATTAGAGCTGTGATAAAAGAAATCTTACTTATGCTGGGGCAAAAATACTCTCTTTAGGTATATTTGCAGTTTTTCTAGCTAGGCCAGACCTGTTTGCTTGTACATAAATTAATGCATAGCTGTGTTTATGAGTCAAAAACCAGGACACTCTGTCATGAAAGTTGAACACTTTGTCATCAGAGTTAGACACCTGCAGAGAACTAATTCCACCTTCTTTTGACATTTTTCTCTGCTGGGAAGTAAGTCAATCAGATGGATTGGAGGCCTCACCTCTAGATATTTAAAATCCTATGAAATAAATACATTTTTGATGGCTTTAGTCTTAATTTTCATTCTTTCCAAATCAAAGAAAGATCAAGAGCAAAAGCCTTGTTTAGTTCATGTACAGGCATACCTTTGTTTTCTGTGCAGGTGATTTTAAGGTAATTCTTTGAACCGAAATAAACAATCTGCCAGGGAATAAGAATGTTTTAAACATTCTAAAGAACGTTTTTTGTCCTCCAGGCAGATTGGAGAGAGCGTTTCTATTCCATCAGTGACAATTCCAAAGTGCTGCAGGAGCGGCTCGAGGAAATGCGCACAAGCCACAAGGAGAAGGACAACACCATCAGCCGCCTGAAATCCAGGCTCAAGGAGCTGGAGGAGGCTTTTGAGAAGTTATCTTACAGGTTATCTGACAATACAAACACAAGGCTCCAGGAGGAAAACAAAATGTTTCAAAATGTGAGTGAGAAAATGGATGATGATATTGGCAGGGGTACACAGCAAGTCCCTGAGTTTACAGCAGGAAAACAGAAATTCCTCAGCTGACTCCTTACTAGGTTGGGTGTTGAGGGGCACTGTGGACCTAAAAGATTTTAAAAACAATTGTTTAAGGTAGGAAGTGTGTACTTGATGTGGTAACCCTTGCAATAGTCTCAGGAATTTCATTACTCTTAAGTTGAAGATACTACGTGAAATTATTTTAGAAAGTAATTTTTTCCTCTCTTAAGCTTGTTGGAGATGAACTAAACTTTTCATGCCTCATCCCAACTTGCCAAAACTGGTGATTGTGTATGATTTGAGACTGAATCAAAGGAATTGTTCCTCTGATTCTTCGGGAAGAGCTTTATGGAATGTTTAAAGGGACTGGCAGAATGAGTATTAGCTGGAGAAGCTACTTCACGCTTTAACTTCTTTTTTACAATTGAAATTTCAAAGTCACTGAGGAATTTTACTGGTTCATTCATTCAGTTTCTTTAGAGACAAATAATTTGAAAATTAGAAATACATTCTGTAAGTAGCTATCTTCTCTTGTCCTGTCTATAACTTTTTGTTCCCATTAGAAGACGATAAGAAGAACTTAACAAATACTATTAAAGTACATTTTGTATCCCCTGTAGTGCTTCTGCATGTGTTAGCCAAGCTGTTGAGATGATTTTACAGCAGCCAACAAAACTGTTAATTGACTGTGGTCTCACTGTGGGTTGGTGTTCTTTTGCTTTGTTTTAGCTTTTAGGAGAATACGAGTCCCTTGGAAAAGAACATGAAAGAGTAAAGGTAGGCACACAGTGGATAATTAAAAATCCAGACATGCAAACTTTGTGATAATATTCCATGGAATTAGCAGAATTAACTTAAATATTTTGAAAAAGCTCAAACAGAAAGATCCATATTTATCTTTACTGATAACTTCCTTCTTCAGAGTCCTGGAGGGAAAAGGAAGGAAACTGGAATCTGTTATTCTCCAGTCACAGACAGCAAAAATACTGCAAAGTCAAAGCTGAATAAATTTAATGGACCCTTTGAAATAGGAAGGTGTGATTGATGTATTGTTTTCAAGACTGATGTGGAGTTACTTGGGTTTTATTTAATGCACTTCTGTAATGTCTGGGCTTTTTACAATTTTCTTTATGTCCTTGTAGGATACGTTAAATACAACTGAAAACAAATTGCTTGATGCAAACACAGAGATTTCTGATTTGAAAAGGTAACTGTGAAACTTACTGTTTTAACAATATGAAATACAAAGTGGGGCCTAAACATCTACTCCCAGAGTGTGAGGGCTGTAGATCTATCAAGTTTAATTACATTTTATAAAACATTTCATGTTGCTTCATGCTACTGATACAAACTAAAAATCTCATTAATTTAGGACATGCATTTTTTTCTACTTTCTCTGCTTCCACAGCAGTGTCACCTGGTCCTGTCTTTCTGGCCAGATTACCTGATTTATTTAACTTCAAATTCAAACACTTATTTCTATCCATATTTAGATAGAGATGCATAGACAGAAATGCAGCAGTTGCTCTTGTTCTCCTGCTTCATCCAGAATACCTGAATAAAAATGAGTAAAACTCTTAAGAAATGTGATGTGTTTTTTATGCCATTTAAATCATCTCATAATGCATCTTTTTAAGGACAATTTTAAAACTTGAAGCTCAGCTCAAGCAGGTGGAACATGAAAATGCACTGAAACTTCGCCACATAAGTGAAAATCGTTTAAGAACCTCTTGTGCCAAGTAAGTGAACATTCAGACATGAGAACAATGTGTTTTGGAATAGCTTTAACATGTTTTGGCTAAAAATGGATCAAGATGAGGTCAGTCCATGGGCTGAACTGGATTAAACACATGTGATGTAATCCAGAGATTGAATGTGCCAAGAAATTATTAAACCCAAAGAAATACTCTGGCTAATGTATCTCTGACTTGGCAAACTGTCCCTACACTTCCCAAATGTGTGTTTGCTAGGTCTCAACTTCTCAGCTGAATTCCCATACTCCACTAAGATCTTGGGAATAGAGTCTGATAGTCCAATTAGACATTGGAGGTTTTCTTTGTTCTCATTGGTTTGAAAGGCTGATTCTTGCTTAGTGTGGCTCTAAATGCAGTTTGTACAGGTAACCTGAAAGGAGAGTGGAAGGTCTGGTTCCAGTTCAAAACTCTGGTTTGAATTGGGAATTTATGTTAAAGAAATTCAAGTTGATCTGTGCTCTGGTTTTGTTTGAGGGTGTTTGTTTTTTGTTGTTTTTTTTTAATGTTTTAAGGCCTGAAAAGCTTTGTCCCCCTCTGGTTTTTATTACTCAGTTATGGCCTGTTCAGTGTCTCTCCCATTGCAGCACGGATGCTGTGGAAAAATGACCAATAATGGGATTTGGGGACATCCATTGGGATGTATTGAACAGGAGTATCTTGGGGAGATTTGAATTTTGATGATTACAAAGACAGAAATAATTTATGTATTAATATATTAAAGGAATTTCTGTTTGGAGCTCTTTTAGTATTTATGAACCAGACCCTTCAACATTGAATAGAAAAAAAAAGAAGGCCTGGACATGGCAGACCATGTTCATCAGGGAGTGGGGGATGTAAGAGCCAATATGGATTTAGAACTTAATCTGTCCCTAACTGATCCTAGAAGCTCAAGGAAAGCCTCATTCCAATTGAATGCCCAGCAGGATAGATTTACAGAATGGTGCCTATAGTTCATAGCTTGGGTAAACAAGACCCTTTTTTCCTAATTATCTGCTTTCTTTTGTATAGAAATCACATTCTTCTTTTGACAGCTCAAGATAATGATATACTAATTGATGCTTATTAGTTGATATTTATCACTCTTGGGTCATCAGTGCTGGCTTTTTCTTGTTTTTTGTTTTTTATTTTTCTAATAATTGTTGTCCAAAGGAAAGCTGGGGTCAGATGCTCTGAACTACTGCAGTAATCTCCACCAAATGTTTTCATTTAATTAGTTGAGATCTACTTGCAACCCAAACCTGGGTCTGAGTAAGCAGCATTAAATTACAGGAAGATCTTTGTGGAGCTGAGCATATTGTGTAATTTAGACTGAAACCTCAACATATGTTTTTTTGGTTTTTTTTCACCAAATATTCTATTTTTACTTTACAAATGTGTTTTTAAAAAGCAGTTATTTTTTCCACAGTATTTACAAGTTTACTGTATATTTGTTTCTGTTTATTTGAATAAATCACAGGTTTTTCTTAAAAAGCAAAACAGAAACAAACAAAAAAAAATCCCAAACTCCAAAGCCTTCCATAATTTTGAAGCTTTTTATTCCCACAGCAAGTTGGGAACTCCTGATGTCAGCAGGAGAAAGTGGCTGATACCAGGAGCTGAATATTCCATCTTCACTGGGCAGCCTTTGGAGGGCCAGGAAAGCCCCAAAGACAACAGGCTGGAAGAAACCTATATTCCTTCTAGGTGAGTTGGCTTCTGAAATCTGAACTAAACTAAAATCTGAGCCAAATTTCACCATGTTTTTGTTTATTCTGTTCATGTTTGGGTATATGAAATAAAATAAAAAACTTCTTTTTTTCTTTCCACCACCTCACATTCTTTAAGGCACAATTCTCCTCCTGAGAAAGATTCCTCACAGGAAGATTCTTCAACAAACACAATAGAAAAGAAAGAAAATGAGATGTCAGAAGCACCAATTATAAAAGCCTTTAAAGAACTTGAAGAAGGAAAAATATTTAAAGATTTGGGTACACAGACAGAAAAAGAAGATGCACCAGCTAGTAACTCTTGTTTTTATATTCCTGAACGTGTCTTTACTGGCTTTTCTTTGTTTGCATGTCTTTTGGCTTTGGTATTCTCAGCATTCAAGTCTACCAGGCTTCAGTGATGGGATAAAAATGGTTTTAGCATGCAAACTTGTGGGGTTCTCCTAAGAAAATTCAAAGTTATATATCCAAGATTTGTTTAGAATAGGGGGAATGCAGAGATTGTTGTTAGGACTTAAGCTGAAGACTAGTTAATGTCTCCTTTTCTAAGAATATCTCAGTATTTATAAACAGTTAATGGAGTCCTAACAAAGCTCTGGCTGCTGTACATCCATTTTAGTTTCCATGGTGTTGTATGGGAGTGGAATTGAGGAAGTGGGACTGCCCTGAGCTGTTGTAACAACACTGATTTAGAGAAAACACTGAGTCTTTCTTAAAAGCTTGTATTCTGGGCCTCAGGCAGGTCCTTCAGCCTTTGCCAAAAGATGCTTTTGTCCTGATGTGCAGAGTTTCTCTATTAAACAGTGTTAGTCAGCACCAGTTCTCCCTCACACACTGCAAAGATCCCTTTTCATGAGTTAAACTGTCTGTTCCATGAGTAGGAAGAGAGACTTGAGCAAAACAGCACAAATGCATTGATGTGGGGGAGAAGAAGCTCAGTTCAGGGGAATATTTGTGAGTTCTTGTGTTGAAAAAAATTGATCAATACAACAGCTTTTTTTTTCTTTTAATTAGAACCATCAACTCGACGTCAGACTGTTGGGTTTGTTGAAACTTCTTTGGCTGCAAACCGATCTCCAGAGAAAGGAAGAGACCAGCACAGACCCAAACGGTTCAGCTCCCCCTGTGGCCAGAGGTCATCGTCCCTTCCTCCTGCAAACAGGAAATCCAACACTCCCAGTCAGTGCTTTTCTCAGCTTTGCTTTGTGTTACTCAAAAAGTAGAATCTAATCATGAAAGGCTGCTCTGGAAGGTGGAAAAATAGGGACAGGATATCTGCATTGTTCTGACAGTCTGAAAAAAACCCATGTCTGTAATCACAGAATATGTGAGAGTTCTAAGTTTATTTTCATTTTTCCATGTTGTGATGCACTTCTCATCTAATTTAGATAAACATGTAGACAGCTTTGAAGAGCATTCTTTTAAGCTGTAAGCACATGAGTGGGAGGTACTGCACTGGGGAGTTTGAGGTAGATAAACATACTTTGTCTTTTGCAGCAAGAAGAGAAATAATGTTGGCACCAGTGTCTGTGACATACAGCCCAAAACGATCTCCAAAAGAAAACCTCTCTCCTGGATTTAGCCATTTGCTCAGCAGAAATGAAAACACAGTGACAAGGTATGAGTCTGGTGAATACAGTTGTGTTCTGATAATTTTTAGAGCAGCAGGATGTTTATCCAGGCTTAACACTGCTGTTTCTTGTTCATTAAATGTCCTTGAAAATGAGTCGTGAAGATTTCTGATTATGAAGCTAAGTTGTGCTTTTTTAAAATCTGGCAAGGAAAATCTAGAATGGTTGAACAGGATTTAGAAGACTTACAGTCTTCTTCTAAAAAAAGAATAAATTGTTTATTCGACCAAAAGGTGAAAAAGTAGAAAATAATGTATTGCTTGATACATGACTTCTAACAAGTAATTGCTGTGTGCTTCCTGCTCTTTAGATTTGATATACTTCTAGATGACCTGGAAACTGGTGCTACTTCTACTTTACAGCACAATAATCCAAGGAAAAGGCTCCAGTTTCACTCACTAGATGATGTAGAAGGTAATCTGTCAAAGTGGAGGGAAGCTGTTCTTTATTTTTGTACACAATTCTTTCCACAGTGGTAGTAGCTGCTTAACTAGAAAGCTGACCCTTTACTCTGTGAAGTCTAACTTTTAAAAATCCTCTAAATCTTGCCTTATTCCTGTAGACAGAGAAATCCTGTTCATATAGTCTTTTATTTTTATGTATATGTGTGTGTGCACAAACACAGTGGAACAAGAGAAATAATTAAATAGAGAAAGAAGGGAAATACATTTCCCTGTGCTTAACTCAGTTATCCAATGCATATCTTAGTGGGGTCTATATTAAGATGTACACACTGAGTCATACTAATAAAATTCTATTTCTAAACATTGCATTATGGACAGCAAAGAGTAACTAATAAAACCAGTTGTTTCAGATTTTTTGAAATGATTGATCTTTTCTCATTTCTGTAATCCTTCTCACAATGTTCTGCTTTTTGGTTTTATCCATGCTCTTATTTAGACTGGTGTTTGCATGACAACCAGTCAGCTTGGTGATATTTAGAAATGTACCAGTAAAAGTAATTCCTAATTAGTACAACACAGGAATCTGGTTGTTAACCAAAAAATATGCTGTGTTTCAAAGATCTCTTGAAAGATGACCCATACAAATGTTTTGCATTCCTTTGGAAAGCTGTTCAAGGCAAGTGAGTGAGGCTTTGCTCATCCCTCTCCTCGGTTCATGCACTGCCAAAACCACACTGCTTCTGCTGTGCTTAGTTTGTTTTTCTGTCCTGTGTAACAATTTCCCAGATAATTACAAAACAAATAAAAAGACCCCTGTTCTGTTGATAGGAAGGCAGCATTCAGGTGTCAGACACAGCTCCTGTACTGAATCTGTCAGTAGTGGAAAGAAGAAAGCTGCAGCTTGGGAGGAGAGGAGCCAGAGATATGAGGCAGAGCAATCACCTTGTGAGGAAGACTTCAAGTACACAGCAAGGATTACAACTCTGGCTGAAACAGAGAGGCTTTTTGATGAGCTGACTCATGAAAAGCAACAGGCAAAGATTATTTTTGTTTTCAAGCTGTGAGAAATTGTAATTATTGTATGAGAGGTGAGGGATGGAGCCATTTATCCATGGAATGCATGGCTGAAATTCATCCACAACTTCAGTGTCACGTCAGGAATGTGCTGTTATCCTTCCCTGTCCCCAAATTCATTAGAGTCACTGTAACACAAACACAGTGTGGGCGGGGGTTGGCACAGTGTTATGGTGTTAAAGAACAAAACACTACATCTACCTGTAATCCATACACCTCACCTCTCTTTCTGTAAGAGGAGTTAGGGAGGCTCATATTTGCTCTTGAAACTAATTTACAGCTGAAGTGTTTTCTGTTATTAGATTGAGGCTGCCCTGAGCCGAATCCCTTGTTCTGGTGGAAGAATGACCTTGCAAGCAAGACTAAATCAGGTGAAAAACTTCTCTGTATTACTGCTCTCTTTTGTTTTTCCACAATTCAGAATACATAATGTAGAGGAAAGATCCTCTGGGTAGTAAGTGTGATTACTCTGTGGGAATTTTATTATTTAATGTTATGGTTTTATATTGTTTAATATCTTCTATTTTTTGTACATGGGATGCATTTTGCCAAATTGCTGCAAGAATCTTTTGCTAATGCTGAGAGGGAGATAAAGGCAATGCATTAACAAAATGCAGTGACTAGGAAATAGATCCCTGAAGCTGCAGAGAGGATGTTGTGCTGCAGGAGAAACTGAAAAGTTTAATTTCTGTTTGGCTGGGGTTTTGTCTCCTTGAAAGTACAAAGAAAGTAGAAAGTACAAAGAAAGTAAGAAGGTAAAAATAACTGGTTTGGGTGGAATACAGGGAAGTACTTTCTGTGGAAAACTGCAGACTCTTTTAATTAAAAAAAAGTCTCAAATTTGTCTTTTAGAAGTCTCTGCAAAGCATTCAACTTCAGCATTTCCTAAATTGTAATCCCAGGGTGTTTTATCAATTTATCAATATGAAATTAAAAGTGCATTCCAGTAAATCAATACTGCTACTCACTACAGGGATCAGCTGTTTCCTAAATATGCCTCCCTAATTATCAGCCTGTCCTAATTCTTGTCAGGTTTCTCTCATGGAGTTTTGTAAATCGTGTTAAAAAAGCCAGCAAATACATAAAAATAACATGACAAGTTTGTAGGTCTGGCTCTGGTTTTTGGGTGATAACAATGCTCCTAAGGCCTCAAAAAGGATACCAGGAATATAGGAATGATAGCAGTTTCCTAATTTTAGAAGGAGCTTTGGATTTTATGATATATTATTAATGCTTTTTGTTCTTTCTTTTAACTCCTTCTTTTAGGAAGCCCTGGAAGATCGTTTGGAAAGAATTAATAGAGATTTGGGGTTAATACGAATGACTCTGAAAAGATTTCATGTTTTAAGAACCTCTGCAAATCTTTGACTGCAAATATACTTTTTTTTTTTTGCACTAATATATAAGGATGCACTCAGTAAATGCAAATTATTTTGTATTTTTATAAACCCTGAAAAGTAGTTTTGCAACCATGTTACCCTTTACAAACAGCAATATTTTGTACTTCAAACAGCCACCTCTATTTTAAACGTATTTTTGTTACACCTGAGAAATCAATGTTTATCCTGTATTGTAATATTTTTAGAAATATTAATTATTTTTAAATAGTGATATTCAATTTATAATAAGAAACTAAAAGGCAGCTTGTTTTCAGAAAAAATGGTAGTGTTACCCTTTTGCACTTGGTTTTCCTCCACCATTTTATAAATACTTATGGTGTGATGTAAATATTAGCCAAGAGGAGATTTTGGACTTTAATAAAGCAACATGAGTTACCTGTGTTGAAGAGAACCACTGTTCTGTGGTAAATCCTTTTGATTTAAACCTTTAACATGGATGTTTCTCATTGTGACAGAACTGTGAGCAGTACTTGCACTAAGGGGCAGGAAAACCCTTCTCTGGTTTATGTGATGTCTCCCAGCAGTCACAGTGAGGGGTGTTTTGATACTGTGAGTACCAGGACTCACCTGGCAGCAGCCTCCTGTCTCCCAGTGAACAACTGCACTCCAGCTGACACACCAGGACTGGAACTCCTTCCCTGAAGTTACTGGTTCCATGTGCCAGACTGGGTTTCATGCCAGTGTTCTGTTCGTGTACATTTCATGTATTTGTGAACACAAACAATTTTTTCTCGGTGAAAAAATACTTATTTGCCAGTTGTCATATTGTTGCATTACTGTCCAACATTGATATTTTGGTTTGTATTTTAATATTAAATAAATGTTTAATTAGATTCTTTCCTCCTGCCCAAGTACAGTAATAGGCTCTGGGATATTACATCAGCGATAATGTAGGTTTTAATCATATTGTGTGTTTCAAATTCTGTCCTTGTTCAAGATGTTTAGCCACCAATGATATGATTATAGGGCCAGAATAGCTGTCATAAAGGAAGCTTGAGAAGGTCTGATTCTAAAATTAGAGTGCTGTGGTTTAAGATATTTGATGAAGAACTGTACAACCCATGCACGGTCTTTTCAAAAATTCTGTTGTTTTTGCAACCCATTCTGCCCTGTGGGTACTTCCAGTGCAAGATGAGAGCTGGGGAGAAGTCAAGGATGGGAGTTTCTCATTTTCCAGTTTACTCTAAAATGCAGAAATTGGGTCTGAATGCTTGGAGAGGATTTGCCCCAATGTATTTCCAGTCTCCACAAAGAGTTGTACAATTCTGATAACATTCCATGTTCTTACTGGTAATTTTTACTTAGAAGGGGTGGAGAGGGGAAAAAAAGAATCTTTACTTCCCTGCTTAGCTCTATTCAGCTGCAGTTTTCACACTATTTTGTTATTAAGAGGTACAATTTTAAAGCATTCTTCAGAAATACCAGTCAGCCAGCGGGATTTTTCCAAGGAATCCATCACAGGAAAATTTCATGAGTCCAGTAATGGTCTTGTTTTCTTTCATCAGTGCTACAGCAAAACCAAAGAATTTTCCTGACAGACATTAGAGGCAAGTAGGTAAATCAGCTCAGCTCTTTCACTGCCTCCCCTTGTAACCTCCCTTCATCTCCACTCCATTCTCTCCAGCACTATTCATATTCATGGACTCCTTTTTATTACATCCAGAAAACTGAATTGTGAGTCAGAATTTATTTTTTAATCAAAAGTCCTCCTCCATCTGTTGGAGTTCTTTAGGCTATTTCTGTTCTATTATAACACTGAAGGGGGGGTGGAAAAAGTGTTGCTTTTAGTAAACTTCTAGGCAAACCTTCTCAAATATCTGTGTGACCTGTTCAGTGTGGTGCCTTTGGCCTGATTCATCAGAGGGCAGAGGCTCTGCAGTTCCAGATTAAATCAGTGGGAGGCCTGAATGCTCAGTGCTCCTGAAAATCAGACCCNGTGCAAGATGAGAGCTGGGGAGAAGTCAAGGATGGGAGTTTCTCATTTTCCAGTTTACTCTAAAATGCAGAAATTGGGTCTGAATGCTTGGAGAGGATTTGCCCCAATGTATTTCCAGTCTCCACAAAGAGTTGTACAATTCTGATAACATCCCATGTTCTTACTGGTAATTTTTACTTAGAAGGAGTGGAGAGGGGAAAAAAAGAATCTTTACTTCCCTGCTTAGCTCTATTCAGCTGCAGTTTTCACACTATTTTGTTATTAAGAGGTACAATTTTAAAGCATTCTTCAGAAATACCAGTCAGCCAGCGGGATTTTTCCAAGGAATCCATCACAGGAAAATTTCATGAGTCCAGTAATGGTCTTGTTTTCTTTCATCAGTGCTACAGCAAAACCAAAGAATTTTCCTGACAGACATTAGAGGCAAGTAGGTAAATCAGCTCAGCTCTTTCACTGCCTCCCCTTGTAACCTCCCTTCATCTCCACTCCATTCTCTCCAGCACTATTCATATTCATGGACTCCTTTTTATTACATCCAGAAAACTGAATTGTGAGTCAGAATTTATTTTTTAATCAAAAGTCCTCCTCCATCTGTTGGAGTTCTTTAGGCTATTTCTGTTCTATTATAACACTGAAGGGGGGGTGGAAAAAGTGTTGCTTTTAGTAAACTTCTAGGCAAACCTTCTCAAATATCTGTGTGACCTGTTCAGTGTGGTGCCTTTGGCCTGATTCATCAGAGGGCAGAGGCTCTGCAGTTCCAGATTAAATCAGTGGGAGGCCTGAATGCTCAGTGCTCCTGAAAATCAGACCCAAAGCACCAAAAACTGGGACACGGGGAGCATTTACTGTGGCAGCCAGGATTGTGCTGGCCCTGCCCGTTGCTGGACATTGTCCTTTTGTTTTCGATCCCCTTTCAACTTCCCCTTAACAAGGGGAAATTGCCTTGTTCTCTCTTTGAGGATACATAAGGATTTCCAGATAACCAGAGAAGCTTTTGTTTCCTCTTTGGAAGATTTTAGTCATCTTCCTCTCATGTTCTCACCTGACACCTCCCAGCTATGTTGGCATTTATCTCCTTTCCAGATTTACAAGGTCCTGCCTGGAGCCCCAGGCTCTCCTCTGCCTCAGTCTGCCCTTGCAAGACACTCCCATACCGAGTTTTCTCTATGATAATAAACATTTCAACTCCTCCACCTCTAAGATTTAAACTTTAGAAAAGAAAATTTCTGTTTGTTCACATCTCTAGAAAGCAAATTAAAGAAGTTGTAGCAGTGATAGGTTTAGGCATAATCTGCCTCCTAACGTGGACTACACCTCAGTGTGGCAGTGCAGGAACAGTTACAAAACAAACTGCGAGTGTTTTGGCTTTGCAGAGAGGGAAGAGGCGCTGGGATGATGCATCCTGAGTGAAAAACAACCGCAGGAAATTAACAAAGGTTTAAAAGGCCCTGGTAAAGTTCATCGCAGGCTTCTTTTCTGAGGTTTCTGCATAAAACAATCGCTGAACTTTTTGAGATTTTTTTTACCCCCCTCTAAGCTTTGTAGACAGTAAAGTTCGAGGAGTCACCAGCACTGCTCTGGGGGCAGCTGAGGGCAGAGCGCGGGCTGGGGCTCGGTAAGCGCCGTTACCTTCCCTGCGGGCGCCGCTACCGTCAGCGAGCGGGACAACGAGCCCGGCGCGGGGCGGCGAGCGGAGGAGGGCGGTACCAGCCCGGGGGATCCCCGCTCGTTCCCGTCTCTTTGCCCGCTCTTTCTCCGCTCCTTGCCCGCACCTTCTCCGCACGGCGGGGCGGTCCCGCTGCCCCGCGCTCCCCGCCGCGGCCGGCAGGCGGCGCCCTCTCCCCGCCCGCCCG
>VWZS01000835.1:666288-783673 GCA_013397075.1 Rhabdornis inornatus
AGTGGCGGTTCCCGGTGCTGCCGGTGCGCGGGGCTGGGCTGGGCTCTGCTCGGCTCGGCGGGTAAACCCGTGCGGCCGCCGCGCCACGGCAGGGCAAGGACAGTGCCGGCGAGGGGCTCTTCGCTTTTCCCGCTCCCTCCTCCCCCGCAGCTGCGGCGGCCCNCCGCGGGCCGCGGCGGGGCCCGGCCGGCACCTGGAGGCTGCCGCGGCCTGAGCAGGGCCGGGCCGTCCGTCCTCGCCCGGGATGCGGCGGTAAAAGTTTCCCGATGGAGCAGTCGGTGACCGGGAGGGCCCCGCGGCCATGGCAGCGCCCGGCACCGCACGCCAGGGACGCGGGACCGCAGCCCCGCGCTGCCGGGGTCCGGCGGGTGGCACAGCCGGTGTCGGGCTGTCCTTGCGCTGTTGGCTTGCGGGCGGCAGACACCGCTCCGTGCCCGCGGGGACAGCCGGGGACGAGCGGGCGGACGGACGGACCGAGCACCCTCCGCACCGGGTCGCGGCACCTGGAGGTTCGGGGCGGTCATGGCTCGAGGCCGGAGCCAGCCCCCGGGAGAGCTCCGTCCTGGCCTTCTTCCTCGGGTACCGCATCTCCGAGCCTTGAATTTCACTGAAATCGGCTCTGGCAGAGGCCCCCGGTGGAGGTGTTGTCGTGCGGTGTCCCAGGGGCCCCTCGGACGGGGCCTGGCCGTAGGGAGGGGGTGAAGGTGCTGCCCGCGGGTGCCTCCCATCCCTGTGGGAGAAGAGGGTGAGATCCTCAGCAGCCTCGAAGAATAAATGCTGGTGACTGGTTATAGCTGAGGGACAGCCCCGTGAGCTTTCGGGGCTCGAGACCCCGCTATGTCAGGGCACTGCTGGGTGGTGACTGGGAGCTCGCCGTGCTTCTTAGGCGGTGCTTTTCCTTGCGGGAGTGGGAGGAAGAGATTCTTCCCTTTTGAAAGAGCAGAATGCTAATTCCTTAGCTGAATGATGGGCTGCAAGAGGGGGTTCCTTTTGCTAGGCCTGGCAGTCCTTTCTCCTGGCCTCCCCATCCCTTGACAGAAGGAGTCCTGCCTGGTGTTCCCGAACAATGTTGGACTCCATCCTGGTTGCTGCTGTCCCACGGCTACAGCGTGAACAGCTCCAGCTTTTTGCCCAGCTGCGGGAGGGTTAGATCCCTTCCTTCACCTCCTGCCCAGCCTCTCCTGCTCCACTGAAGAAGCAGAAGCACAGAGTGCGCTGAGGTGCTCGGGCTGGGAGCATCATTCAGGGCGCCCCTCAGAGGAGCGCCCTGCTCGGTCAGCCACACGAGTCAGTCCTGTCCCATTTCATGCTTAAATGCCACGACTGAGGTGAAGTCTATTTAAACTGTGTATTTAAAGCACAACAAATGTTTCTTCATGTGTTGGTACCTGCTCTAAAGTGAGAGCTTCCATCTTCTCTGTGCGTCTGGAAGCTGCTAAGTGGGAATTGGATGTCGGGAGGCGTTTTCAGCCTTTGAAGACATAGTCTGTGAGTGCTCAGCTCTGAACAGGACAGTGACAATAGATCAGTCTTTGTGGACATGAGGATGTGAATAGGCGGGTGTTTGAGTGCCTATCAGAGTTATCAGTGGCTGTAGGACTCCTTATCTCCCCCCGATGGCACCGATTCCTGCTCCGTGCCCACATCTTTTTGCTCGTGCTGTATTTTTATCGCGTGGTTTATTTTTGTCGTGACTGCGTTGTGCTCCCGAGTAACACAAGACGACTGACTGCCTTAGAGAGTTCAGCACCGGCTTCTGGGCGAGGGGTTCCCCCGCCTTCCCCCCCAGTGTTGAATAGGAGACTGCTGTTCGCAGCCCTTTTCCCTGTTTTCCTGTGGCAGACCTCGTGCCGCCGGTGGCTGATGGATCTCGGAGTGCCTGGTTATTCTGACAGGTAACCAGCTCCTTGTTTTGGCCGCGGGCTGCTCGGTAATTGAAACGCCTCCTCGGGATATACAGAATCAAGGATGGCCAGGCATGAAAGCACGGTTGCAGACTTGTCCTAGCTTGTTGTTGTCTCAGGATTTCTGCTTTGTGGTCCTTGCAGTGCGTTCTGGTTGTGGCAGCATCTCTGAGAGGGGAAGGAAAGAGCAGCTGGGGCTGGGAACGCAGCTTGTGCTGCTTTTGGTGGAGCAGACTTCTGGTAGGCTGCTGGGCTTCATTAATCATATTTAAGTTTCTATCACTAACTTTTAATTAAAAGCATAGTTGATACCACTTTAATGAACGTACAGATGTTAGCCATCTTCATGCATAAAAATGCTTTTTAATTCCCTTACTATTCCCTTTATGGCCCTTAGATGCTTTTGTTGCCATCTAAACCGTGTACAGTAGCAGCTGTTTATCTTCTTAATAAAACTTTTTCTTGCATCTGTATTTGGGAAACAATAATGGTTTGAGTAAACAATTCCCTGGTATCCTTTAACAATATATTTTTAAGAACTTGGCAGAAAGGATCAGAAGTGGTGGCTAAATAGTGAACTCCAAGGCTCTTGCTGACTATAGCCCTGAGCTTAATGTAAGTCACCTGAAACTGATGGTTGTTCTCAGGCTTATGTGAGGTGATGAAGAAAATAAGAAGCCCTCAGTGTATGACTTTTGATTCTGATCTTCACGAGGATCTTTTCCCCAAATGACAACTTCTTATTAAAATATCTTTTCTATTTTGGGTTTGCTGCTGATGGTGTATGTCAGTGCTTTGTCGCTTGTTGTGCATCTAACAGCCTGAGCATTTATTGTGATTTACCATCTGGCACGTGGGAGTTTTATCTAACTTCTCATTTTACTTGACAGCAACCAGTTTGGAAAGACCTTGTCCTGATTTTTTTTTCCCCCTAATAGAAATTCTCAAAACTTAAAACTGACAGTGGGGCTAAAAGGTTTTGAATTTAAATAATTACTCTCTTTTTATTCACAAATTGTTACTGCTTCTGTGAGCTGGCCAAAGAGAGAAGCAGCACATCCTTCAAGAGAGCTAATTTAAAGAAGGTTCCTCCAATTAGTCCTAAGGAGCATTAATCTCCCCTCTGCATTCAAATAAAACTCTTGTCATTCGGTTGCTGTCTTGGCAGCCTGAGTGGAAGGCTTTGGAAAATGGCAAGTGAAAGCTGATGCTTGCTCCTGAGTACAGTTTGACTCATGCCTTTCATGCATATTCACCATCATGTCCTGTTCCAGGACCAGCCGGATCCCTTGAGACACATTTCTTCTTTTAAGGTGTTTTTCTTTTAGGCTTCCTCTTATTAGAGACTCAAAAAACAGGAGAAGGTGGAAACAGGCACCAATGTGTCGCTTTGCTTTATTTTTATTTTCTTAGAAGGAAAAAGCAACCCATGGTTTTCTTAACAGCCAATTTCTCTAAGTGGTGAAGATGCTTTCTCATTTAATTTTAAAACTGGCTGACGTAGGGTACGATGCAATTAATATTTCTGTTTATCTCCCCAAATTGGTAAAATATGCCTAAATTTAATTTTGAGCCCGAAAGCATCTTATAAACAAAAATGTGCTGTAGTTTTCAGTGTGAATGGAAATGGAATAATAATGGGGGTAGGGAATAAATAAAACACTTTTTATTTATAACTTTTTTTCCCGGGTGTTGGAGGAAATCCAAGTGCCACAAGATTGTACTGGGGCAGAGTCTGTCTGAGCTCACCCATGAACTGAAAGGGAAATGTGGCTTCTCTGATTGTGGTGTCCATGCCAAGAGTCCTAGGAAAATTTAAATGAACAAAGTAATGGATGGTATTTGGGTGTTCTTAATGTAAGAAGAAAACAATCTAGCCTGGGGCTGGCCCAGAACCTGTCACTACAGGGAGTTCTAATCAGCACGGTGCCAAGTCAATAGTGCTCTTGAAGTCAGGCTTGTGCATTTTCCATAGGAAAGAGGAGAGGGTTTGCTGGTGTGATTGTATACTGGTTTTAATTTTTTCTCTTAATTAAACTAATACTTCTTAGATGCTCACAGCAAAATGCTTCAGTAAATCCCACAGGAGAACTTAGAAACCAGTTGGAAAAAGGTATCTTTCGTTTTGAAGGAGGGAGGGGGAGGTACAGGGGACCTCCTGAGGGATGGCAGGATCTGGAGACAGAGCTGCTTCCCCTTCCTGCAGCTCTTCCTGAGTGTGTGACACAGGGTCAGGCTTTAGAGGGGAGAAGAAACAAGAGGCTGCTCAGGCAAGTGGAGATAAATAGTTTTTGGGCAACTCTGGGTGCAGGGAAGAAATGCAGTTGGCACAGGGCTAAAAGGTGCCCTGGGGAGCTTGGCCACACCTGAGCTGATCCAGCAAGGAGGTGCTGGCTTTGCAGGGAGAGGCCACACAGGAGGGAAACGGGAGGGAAAGCAGCACCTTCCTGCCACTGGGCTTCCCTGTGCCAGGGGTGGTGAGGAGGATGAGCAGGATCCTGGCTCAGTGAAGGGTGGGGGCCTGGCAGGGCTATGGGAGCGGCAGTGCCGGGGTCATTGTCCCGGCAGCTTCGGACCTGGCACCGGGCAGGGACACGCATGCCAGCGCCCTGAGTGTGCCCAGGGTGCCACCGAGGGCAGGGACAAAGCACACACCTCGGCTGAGGAAGGAGTGCTGATAGGAGCAGGGGCACCCACGGCAGCGTCTCGGTCTCCCAACAGCAGCACGGGCTGATTTTGGCTTCTCCTGACCCAGGTAGTGGCTGAGAACTCCAAATTAGATTTTTTTTTTTTTTCTGGCTTTAAACAGCCTCCATAAAATCTTGCTCAGACAGATTTGAAGACCTACAACATCCAGAAGTCTGCACCCCTGTGGACCTCAAGTTGTTTTCCTGCAAAAATAGCTCAAGCCTGAATACTGAGTACCTTGGATAGCGAGGACTCTGCACAGCTTTTACAGTCCTGGCTTTGTGTGTTTGGACAGCTGAGGTTGGTGAGTGCTGAGATGTGGGCACGAGTCTTAAAACTGTTCTTGGATTAGGTGAATTGGAGGGAGTCTCTCGATGTGATGAGGAAAAAGTGATTTGCCACTCATGGCTTTCTTTGAACTGCTCAGTCTCCAGTCAGAGACCCGATACTGGGATTTCTACTCAAGGGTTTTCCACCAGTTTCTGTGATGGGGGGAGGGAACTGAGATCCAGAAAATCCAGTAGTGGAACAGAGGTGGTTTGCCGGGAGGGCACAGCTGGTGAGGACTTGGGGAAGAAAACAGTGAATGAACTGCTGAAAGATTTGTAATTCATCATTGGGCAGGGAGGGATTCCTGTAGTGGACAGGGAAGCTAACCCTGATTTGTTTGTATTGCTGGCACTTACATAACAATCACGGAGCTTCGGGATACTAATTCAGGCTTAACCCTCAGAGCAGTGACCTGGGAAGGCATTTTAATGGCGTGATAACCAATTTGGAGGGGGGAGTGTGTAATCACATCAGCACTGAGGTATCTGGGCACTGCAGGGGCGAGGCCACGTTATCTCTGGCTCCAAAGAAGTTTGGTATTTGCATGACTTAACTCTGGATGTGTGGAGGGGCCTTAATTCCATTATGTGCTTTAGAAGGTTATGGGAGGATTTCAGGTTTTTCTAGTACAGCCGTGGTAAACAGCAGTTCGGCTTCAGCTGTGTTTTGTACAGGTATTCATAAGGAGTTGGGTTTGGATCATTTTGTGTCTCTCTTCAGATGATTTGGGTTGGAGTCAGAATTATCCATAGCAAAACCTGGAGGGCTGGGGGGCATTTCTGAAGGGGTAAAAAAAATAATGGGCTGCCATCAGCCACTACATGTTTGGAAGGAACAGCAAAACAATATGCATTTATATATAAACCTAGTGTAATTATATTTTGTACACATCAGAGGACAATTCAATGGGAATAATTTCACTTGTAATTTGTTTCAAGATCAATACCATAACTTAAATAACCTTCTAAAGGTACAAACACAGTAGAATCACTTTCTCTATGTGGGTGGCTTACCTATTTTAATGTTGCCTTTTTTTTTAAAAAAAGAAGGAAATAGAGATTTTATATTTATCATATCAGATGAAATTGAAATCTAAATATTTACATCTTTTCACTGGATCTGAGGTTGAGCACCAGCTGTAGGCGTTGCCAAGCTGTTTAAGTTGCCTCCTCGACAGAGCAGGTTGATTTCTCCAGGCTGGTGGAGAGATGGAACCTCGCGTTTTTGGCTCTTGTTTTCTAGCCCGTCTCTGCATCTGGAAATTCTTCCCTCTGTGGGCTCTGTGACCTGGCCTCATGTTCAGAGGGTGTTCCAGCCTAAACATGCTGAAGCTAAACATGTGTTGTCTCCACTAGAATGCAGAGTAAACTGTAAGCTGTGAAACTGGAGGGGGAGTTTGGGATATGAGGATGTAAATAACTCCGAGATATTTGGTGGGAAAGAGCAGGAGGGGGAGGAAGGCCTCTTGCTTGCTTTTTCTCTGCCATCCCATCTCCTCAATAACATTCTCTGCTCTTCACAAGAAAAGGTGGAGGATCTCTTCTGTCTTAAACAAGGGCAAACCAGGAACAGATGTAGGAAATGTTGCAGGCACAATTCAGCAGAAGAGACACTAAAATTCCTGAGGTTTCTGTCTCTGGTTTTGTTTTGCTTTCCTTGTTTCCCTATTAATTTCTTGAGCAGGCTTGACATGGGGCTTTTAGACTTCTGACCAACCAAAGTGAACTGCTGGAGAGCACATAGCCTGTTTTGTCCTTCCTCTCTTGTTTTTAAGGATCATTTATCCAGACTCACGGGACTCTTTGTTTGTCTAAACTGTCTCTGGATTGTAAAACACCGTTCATGTTTTAACTTCAACAAACAGTCAACATCTTCCATCAGATATCCTCAGAAATGTGTTTAACCTGGGCACAACTGTTTCTGCTGGGACTAAAACAATTTTAATGCTCTCTTTTGCTTACATTTAATGCCTATTAAAAAGTTTTGTTTCAAAAGGGTCACCTTTATCTAGCACACTGCCAGTGTGAGAAGAAAGGGCATATTTGGACAAGCCTAGCTGAAGAATTAAACTTTCTGGTTCAGCTTCTGTGTGTTTCCCTGGCTTCCTAGTTTTCATTTATCCTTTTGTCTAGAGCAGGGAGAGATGGTTTGACTTGCCTTGCTAGGGGTGAGCACTTTAATATCTTTAGGTATCTTTAAGTCAGATCTTCTTTGTGTCTGCCAAACAACTGGGCAGAGAGGATGGAGAGGAAAGAGCCTTCTGTCCTCCTGCCTGTTCCTTCATACAGGTACCCCAGCAGAAAAAGGAGCTTGACATAAAGTGGAGATTTATTTCACTGTCTAATGGAGCATCTGTAGCATCAAAGACAGATATGTCAGAGCACTTTCCCCCTCCCTGCTGTGTCTTTTGTTGTCTGAATGTCATTTTGCTGATAGAACTTGTGTTGTATTTCTTGTTATCAAAGTAGAACTGAAAAAAAAAAAAAGAGATGATGCTTTGTCTTAAACATTGTTACCAAAATCATCAGCCAAACCGTGTTGAGTGAGGATATTAATTCCTGGTTTAAAGACTGAGTCTAATTTGGTTTTCAGACCTCCCATTTTTCCTAAATCAAGTTTATGGTAGCAGTAGCCATGAGTGTCAGTTTCTGATTATAAACAGATTTGGAGCCAGTAAAAACCTCCTTGAAATCAGTTTGACAACTGTTTGAGAACCACCTTTTTAATATTCCCAGCAAGTTCCCTGCTGAGGTCTCTTGCAGCAGCCTTGTAGATCTTGTAGATGTTAGTCTTTCCTGCATATTTTATTTTAACTTGCTCTTAAGCTTCCTAGGAGAATGCACATGGATAAGCTTTTCCAAGCTTTTTAAAAATTCATTTTTACATGGAAACCTGGGCTCAGTGAGATGAGAGTTGAGTGGAAATGGTTGTGCTGTGCTGGGGGTGCAGCACCTTAGTGCTCAGACCACCTTGCAGGGAGGTGCTTTTTGCTTTAGTTTGGGTTTTCTTGAGGCTAAATCCCAATTTCTCCCCACAGTTTCTGGCTCTGGTGGGTCTCTGGACCTGCAGGGGGGTGGAGTGTGCAGCAAATCCATCACCATGGGACAGAGTGGGATGGGCTGGGGGAGTTTTGGGGTGCACAGGCTCAGGTGGGAGGAGGGAAGGGAGATTGGCTGGTGCTGGTTTTTATTCCTGCAGCCCATGACAGCTCTGAACCACCAGGCTCAGAAAACCTGAACAGCTCCTAAGGGAGCATCACCCCAGGCCTGCTCTGCATGCCCAGGGCTCTGCACTGCAGGGATCAAGGGATATTCCATCTGGAGGTGGGAAAAACAACCCTGGCAGCCTTTGTTTCTTCGAGGCTGGCAGCAGGGGCAGAGTCAGGGACATATTTCCATTTGACTCATCCGTTGTTGAGATGGTGACACCCTTGAGTCACATTAAAAACGAGACCTTGTAGCTGAATTGGCACGTCACAGAGCAGGTGTTTGCTGGGGTTTCGGGGGGTTTGTCCTTGTTAAGAAAATTATTTTCCTGTTTGCTGAGGTGGGATGAAATTGATTAATGGTGGTGCTGTTGTCCTGGGTTAAAAATAACAGGAAAACCTGATTCAGGTGGAATGCTGGAAGTTAGCTGTCAAGATAACCTGCTTGAAATAGTTGTAAAGGCCTAAAAAATACAATAAAATAATCAAAAAGATGAGTGCCCAGTAGCCAGATGGTTGGAAGAGAACACCCCACCATCAATGAGGCAATATGTAAATATTTTCGATCATTACCACAGTACTGCTGTGTTGACATTGAAATTCAGAGTGTTATTCTGTGGGACTCCTCATTGATCAGCAGATGAGCTCTGATAAAACAGAGGATGAAAGCACAATACTGAGCATTATTATGGATTGTGGATTTCATTGACAAGGACAGGCTTCCATCAGGGGCTAGGAATGGATTTCAAACCCTCTTTAAGCACGTTACTGAGCCACTGTGCTCCTTCCCTGGTTGTCAGCTACCAATTAAATGGTGTTTTATTTCTTGAGCTGCTTTATTTAAGGTGAAATACTGCATAATTGACTAATTTTTCTGTGCTAATTGCTGCATTTATGTGGGAAGGGGCAAGGTAGAAACTGACATAGAGTTCTCTGCTTGAAATATATTTGACTAGAAATGACTGGAAAATAATATCAAACAGCTGAATTAATTTTTTTTTTTTTTCCAAAAAAGATCCTCCTGAAAGCTGGTTGTAGAGACCCTGTCTGGCTGAGTCACTTAGAAACCTTCATGGGGTGATAGCATTCTCATGAATAAAACATGAAATGCCTTTGGCATACACAGGTGCTGAACCCACCCAGAGGCTTTTTCTTTTTTTTTTTTTCTTTTCCTTCTCCTTTTTTAAAAAAAATCATCGGTTTTACTTTTCTCAGAGGAGAGTCTGAAGCTTGACACTAAATAGACTCCTTTGAAAGCTGCTTTTTAAGATCTGCACACCCCAAAGCAATCCCAGTGCCAAGCAGGGGCTGCTGGTGCTGGTTCCTGGGATCTCACCCTGGAGGCAGGAGGGAGGTTTGGGAGGGTGGTGTGTGTGTGGGGAACATTTAATACCACCTTTGTGTGGTATTAAATGTGACTCTTCCTCTTTTACATAGACTGGTGTGACATTCCTAAAAATCTTGTAAGGGTACATATAGAATGTAGAATTTGGGGTTTTTAAAAATATTTCTTCTTGTAGTTGATCAGAGTAATGGGTTGTAATACTTCCCATTTCATCTAAGGGAATAAAGACATTTAGGAAAGGATTAATGACTTCTAAGGAAGGAGGGAGAGGACTCTTGGCACATGAAAAGCTCATTATAGCTACAGCAGGATCCAGAGCCCAGGCAGCTTCTGGAAGCATTTTGCTGTTTGTTTTCTCTCCCTTTCCCTTGGGTCTGGCTGCTTACAGTGCGGCCAGGACCTTGTGCTCCTTTGGGAATGTAACCTCGGGGCACTTGGAGGGTCCAGATGCTACAAACATCAGAGAGGGGAAAAAGGTCTCAGTGCCTTTCCAAGCTGCTCGTATTTTCCAGTTAACTGCTGCATTTCTCTTGCATGTTGATTAATTTCCTGGCACGTCCTGGAGCTTGTTCCTCCAATTAGAGTTCTTCAGGATTTTGGATTTATTTCCCTGTGGTTTGTTGATTTTTAGTTGCTCACTTATATCCCCTTAGTGCTTTGGGGTGGCTGGTAGGAGAACAGAAACCACCTTTTCTGAGGATGAAGGGCTCTGGAGACTCTCTGTGGTCTGAAACTGATGCTCCTAAACCATGGGCATGTGGTGTTTGACCACAGCTGACACTCGGTAGAGCTTAGAATTTATTCATGCAGATTGGGCAAGAGCAGGAGGCTGAGCTAGACCAGCTGTGATGGTCGTGAGGAACGCTTGTGCTGGTTCATTTCTCCCTGCAAGACGGTGCTGTTAGTGCCTCTGCTTTTGCATGAAGCATTCTTATTGCCTGTGCTGGGCAGGGCTCTGTTGCCCGAGGCCAGTGAGTTGTGGTTTGGAGTTTTCACCAGGTGTGTTTGTCCAGGTAATGGTGAGGTGGGAGCTCTGCCTGTGTCACCTGTATAAAGTGATTTAGTGGTGGCAGCGATGGTACCTCCTGGAAGGACTGGGAAGTGAAGTGCAGTACATCAGTTCAGCAGAGAAGCCTTCAGAAACCAGCAGAAAGCATCTTATAATTAATTAATCATCCTCCATGGAAAGGTAAATGTCAGTTCTGTTAGTGCAATGTGGTGTTTTCAACATTGGTTCTAAAAACGAGCCGTGTGCCACCTCTGCCTCTTTGCAAAAGATATTTACATGTGAATCTGTCTATTAATAGCTGTGGTCTGCTTTCCTGTGCCTCGGGTGCTGCTGAGCTGTGGTGCTGCTCCACAACCAGACGTGGTCTTTGATTCGGTTCTGGGCTGCTCCAGTGCCCAGAGACCTCCCTGGGGAAATGCTTCCCTGAAAGCCTTTTGAGGAAGGGAGAGAGTTTGTAACGTTCCTCTTTGCAAATCACCCATAATAAAAATGTTGTTGCAGCCTTTTGGGAGCTCTTGCATTAGCTCACATTTCTGTGTTTTTGTAGTGGTGCTTTTTTCTGGTGGTTTGGACAAATGTGCCCCTTGTTTAACAATGCTGAATCCTCCCACGCTTCGGAAGGTTAGTTTTAAAGCAGAAGCATTTTTAACTGTGTACTCGATTTCCATTTAGCACAAAATGTTTCTGAAATGCAGACAGGGTTAATGATTATAGAAGAGGATGAAAACCTGACAATTTTTAAGTTTAAATTTTGCCTTGGTGATCTGTTCTCACACCTAAAAATAAGTAAATTAAGAATAGCATCAGTGAGGCCTCTGCAAAACTGCAGTGACTTTAAAAAGTGATGACTTGGGAATACAGTCAAGGTGAATTGTTTATGATTATTCCAGAAAACAAGTTTCATAAATGTCATAATGTCCTAGGCTACATTAATTATCTATTACTTTTAGTATTTGCTGCAGAGAAAAGTCCAGTGTTTCTGTTTTCCCAGAGGCAATACTTTCAGTTTCTCTTGTACAGAAATGTTTTTGCTCTTAATCACTTTTGATTGCAGTACCATTAACAAGTGTGCAGAGAACCCAGTTTTTCTGTTTGGAACAATTGCTATGGACTTACTGTCACTGAAAAGAATTTTTGTCATTTTCCCCTAATCTACCACGCAGGGAAAAAACCCAACCCCAGAACAAAAAAGAATAAAAAGGAGGTAGGAAGATTTGTCTTAACTGGAGGAGGCTTTGTGGCTGCCCTTCCAGGTTTGCAGGTACCTGGGGGGCTTTGAGATTGGCCTCACCCAAACTATGAAACCCTTTGAAAACCTGTGTCCAGGCCCTGCTAATTCCGAGAACTGTTCCCTGCTCAGCAAAGCTAGACAGAGAGAGCAGGGCCCTGCTCTGACTCAATTTTTTACAATTTATTTACCAAAGTGTGGGTTGTAGTGGATGGTTCTTTTGGGAGGATGGTGTCTGACATACCCAGCACCTAGAGAGACTTGTCTTGCTTATGGGAATTATGAATTATTCTATAACCTGTAAAAATTGGTAAGGCTCAATCAGACAGGATATGTATTGAATTTAAAACTATATAGCTATAATGAATCCTTTTAAAAGAGAAAGGTAATGTGGGAATTCTTATTTACTTGCAAATCATAATGGTAGAATGGCTAAAAGGACTAATGAAATACTTGCTTTCATGAAAAGGCATTTAAAATTCAAAGGCAAAGCAAGATTAAAATGTTATATTTAAATATATTTCCATCATACAGATTTGAATAGTTGCTTTAGAGAGAAAGTCCTTTGGTCTTTGCATCATTGTATTGTATATAACAGTAGGAGAAGAAACACTTTACATTTCATTTTATGAAAAGAATTTTTGCTTAAAGCATTCTTTAAGAATTTAGTGGGTTAATTCTGCCCCAAAACACACACAGAATACTGGCACAGGTATTGAATATTTTTTATGCAGTTATAAAGAGGATGTAATTTTAAAAGTGGTGGTGATTTTCAGTGTTAATTTTTGAGTTAAATGTTGAGAGCCTGAAGAATTAATTTCATTTATCTTCTGGTCTTGACTGTATTAACATTGGCAGCAAGATCCATAGTCAATGAAAGAAAAGAAAGCTAAGACTCAGTTTCAGATAAATTCTGATTGGATCCTAAACCACAGGGCCACAGACTGGACCTGTGGTTTCCAGTTCTGACAGATCCAATCTAAAAGTTGCATCACGGTTTTGAGAGAGGTTAAGCAACTTGATGCCCAAGACTTTAAACAACATTATTATTATTATTATTATTTATTACCATCAGCCTGGGAAAGCAGAAGTGGCATTTGGGCTCTGTGTGCCTGGCTTAGCTGTGAATCAGCAAATGACGTTAATAAGCATTTGTGGACTAAATATATTTTTAAGCTGTCTGGCTGCTTGCTCTTGGTGAGATTTCTGAGATTAATGGTCCTGAAATGTTACTTGCATTTGCTCTTCCTCCAGGATGAATCTGACCTGTGCAAGCACTATTATATTTTTTAAATTGCTGTGCAAGAAGTTACAAGAGTGAAGATCAGTTACTGTTTTTTTTTAAGCTGTTGGCAAGACATAAATTTATGTTAACTGAAGCAGTGTTTGCAGCTGAAGGTATTGATGGTTTTTCCAAGCATTTCAGGTTCTTTAGGGGAAGGAACAGAGTGTATTGATGGTTTATGTATTTTTTGTGTAACACTTCGGTAGCAGGTACTGATGTTGAGGCTTGGATCCAAATCCCAGTCAAGATGTGCTTTTATTTGTGTGGTTGTGGACCCAGATTTGCATGTTCTGGTACAAAACACGGCCCCTGCTGCTGGGAAGGAGAACTGGGAAGGACAACTGTGCCCTTCGTGACCTGAAGGAGAAAGGGATGTTTCTGCTGATGGGGAGTTCAGTGAGATAGAAGCAATTTCAGTGTGAGCATGTGGGTTTTGGGGGTCCACAGGTGACTTGTGGGATGTGCCCTGACATTCCCTGCTCCATCACCTGTTAGACCAGTGCTGAGAGAGCCCTGGCTCTGCTCTGGCTGCTGCTTGGAGGGCAGAGAAACAAGGATAAGCCAAGACATTAAAGAAGACCCAAAGGAACCTGGATATCCTTGGGGAGATCATCAGCAGAGGGGGGAATGGAGAGCACATGTGTGTGCCCTAAAGTGCAACCCAGCTGCTTTAAAAGCAGCATCAAAACAGGTTGCAGTGGTTGGAGGTAAAGATGAGACTGCCTGAAGGAATCTCTTGGAAAGATGAGCAAAGCAATGACTTGCTCTGCAGGCAGCGTTACAGGTTCCTTCTGCCCTCAGCCCTCCTGACAAAATCAGCCTTGGGGAGAGCAGGTGGCTGCAGTAGGAGTGTGAATGGGGTGCCTGGGCTTTCCCGACCTGGGTTTGCTTTCCTGGGTGCTGCTGGTTCACCAGCCCTTTGTTCCCTGTGGGAGCTGCTGTCTCCTTGCTCCTCCAGGTGTAGAAGGATTTGTGGGGATTCCAAGGGCAGCTCCAGCTCTGCTTCCACCTTCAAATGTGGGATCCTGCCCAGGCTCTGAGGGCTCCCTGGAAGAATCTGTGATGTGCTGGGTTTGTCTGCGGTGATGTCTCCTCCTTGGAAGTCACTGAGCTCTGAGTTTAGAAGGGAAATGCTTTGAGAAGTGTTGTACAGAGGGCACGTGAGAGTGGTCAGTGCAACGCGTGTGTTTTTTCTTCTCTCTTTTTTTTCCTTCTTAATTTCCATGAGTTAGAGATGACGATGACTCATGGTTTGGAACACACTTTAAATCCCTGAGGTGCTCATTGCCGCCTACTATCACGTATTGAATTTCTGACATACCGGAGGGATGTCTGCAGAGAAACTCTGATGTGCAATTATAAAATGTTGTAGCTTTATGTTGTTTGCATAGAAGCCATTAGCATGGTGTAACTGGAAAAATAATGCAGCTTTATTCTTGCTCCTGATTTCCCATGGGTATGGCAGTTCAGCAACTGTGTTCTGTCTTTTTCTAGGATGTTGACACATGTGGACCAACAGTGACATCCTTTTTCAGCAATGTTGTCTTTGCTCCCTCCTGCATTCAGAAGCATCTAGAGAGATTTTTTGCAGCAGGTAGGTTCTGACATTTCAGCTGGATGGCTGTTCTTTTTCTTCTGGGTTAGAAAAAACAATTTAGATGTTACTAGGGAGAATGGTAATTTATCTGAGGATACTAACTTGCTGCTGGTGAGAAGGGATGAACCTTAGTTTGGGTTCCACTTGAATAAATGCTTGGGGAAAATGTGGTAAAATGGAGGCTGGATAATGGCTGCAAGAACTCCTTGAGAAGGGCTTGGCAGTCACAGGACATGGTTGGATTAAATTGGATAGATGCGTGCATTGGTAATAAACTTCTTTTGAAAGAAAGCTCATGCTCCTTGCCTTTTTCTACTTAGTCAGCATCCTTTTCTGCTTAAAATCTTTCAAATAAATAAATTAAAAGGGAGAATGGCTGCACAGGATGTGCAATTAATATAAATTTTAATTAAAATCTTGGTGAGTTTTTTTCTCAGGAAAAAGTCTTAACATTGTTGATTTTATTTGTATTGGAATAAACAGTAGTACAGCCTCATTTACTACCATCACACTGTAGTTTCACTGTGTGTGCCCAGCTCCATCCAAACCTCTTGTGTGAATTCTAGAAATGTGTCTCATAGTGTGAACTCTCACTACAAAATTAGTGGCTGGAGTTTTTTGGTAGACAGGGTGTCAGCCTTTAACCTGACTGCACAGTTCTGCATCTTCTTATTTTCCTCCATTACATTGCTCAGCACTCAAGTGTTTTTTTCCTTTATCAGAAATGGTCTTTTTGACTCCGCCAAATGTTTCTTTGGGGTGATACTAAAACTTAACAATTGTCAGGTTTTGCTTCAAGAGCAACGAATTGCTGGAATTGAAGAGGAGAAAGAATAAATGAGTTTGGATCTGAGACTGTTCACTTACCAGACTGAAGTATGTTTTCAGTCTCTTGTGGTCACAGCAGTTACACTGAGACTGCAGTGACACCAGCTCTGTATTAACATGCAATATCTTTATCAGAAATTGTTGAAAACTAGGGGTGATTTGAATACCTTAATTGTCTCCTGTCAGAAAATTGGCTCCCAGTGAATTCATTGCCGTTCTCCAGATCGATTTCCTTCCTGAAGCCTCTCTTTGGGATTAGCAGAGCCCAGGGCCAGGCTGGGTAGGCTGCTCCCAGTGCTGTGTCTTGTCCCTCTGTGGAATACCTGATTTCCTCAGGAGAGAGCCCAGCAGCTCCTGCCTGCCCACTGCAGCTCCAAAGGAGCTGTGGCCAGGTCTCTCTGGGATCAAAAGCTGCCAGCAGCAGCTTTAACAGAGGAGTTTGTGCTCAGAGAGGCATTGATTGCCATGTGAGTTTGTGCTGCTGTGCTGAGGGGGAACATCTGTATCCCAAGAGCTTTGCCTCCTGTTTTAGGTCACACACTCTCCCACAGGCTGTTGTAGAGGGAGCATTTTTCTCTGAATTAGCGGTAACAGCAGAGAAGAAATGCAGTCCTTGGCAGGGCTTAGGGTTTGCTTTGCCCCAAGGCTGAGGCTTCACTCATTTTGCCTGCCTGAAGGATTTTACAGGGCTGATGGGGTGCCCAAGTGGTCATTAATTTTCTGGGTAGGTGAGGGGAAATTGCCTCCAGAATGGTGTTCACAGGAAAATGAATCCCTGCTCTTGCGTCACCAGAGAGGAGTAACGTCTGTGAGTTGGCAGGTAGGGAATGCAGGGAGAGAAATGGGTTTTAAACCTTGTCAGGGAATGCAGTGCTCATGGAGATGAAAAGCTGAACCACCATGTCCAGGATAACGCTGTAGGCACTGGGCAATTTCCCCCTCTGTTCTACCAGCATCACTGTGCAGCCCTTTGTTTTTCCAAACCTGGAGGCTTTCATTCCAAACTGCTGGACAGAATGAAAATGTTGGGACAATACTCTTCTGCAAGTTATCCTTGGGAGTACTTTGCATAGAACTATTTCAAAATCTAGGAAAGTGTCCTCAATCCCTGCTGTGAGCGGAGCCCCAGGGACGTGTGTGCAGACGTGAGCTATGTGTGCTGGTGATGTTGGGAGCTGGGCAGGGAGCCAGGGGGGAATGCAGTGTGATGAGGAGATGGAGGGTGATGATATAGGATGTGGAGGGAGCTGCTGCTCTGTCCCTCAGCATCTTCACTTCCAGCTCTCCTGGGGCACTGTGCTGCCTTTTTGTGCTTCCACTGCTCCTGCAGCTGCAGAAGCCTGGATGGGGTGAGTGTTTTCTGTCTGTAAGAAGAGGCAGAAGCTGACATTGGGCAGGAGGATAATAAGAGGGGAAGGTAGATGAAATTGAATCCAAGGGTGAGAAGATGTGAGGCAGGCTGGGGACAGGGGACTTGTGCACTGATAAGTGATGTCCCCTCTAAGCGATTTGTAACACCACTGGAAGAATGTGTTGTGTCCTGTCAAAAGGAAGCACAGCTTTGCTTTGCAGTTGCCTCCTTCTAATGTCCTTCCAGCACTCCCTGCCTTGCATGCAGCACCTGTCCCTGTGCCTGTGCCATGCTGGGCTGTGATTTTCCACCCCTGGCTGTGTGATGTGACCAGCATTTCTCCTTCCAGATCCTTATGTCCTTTTATATGGGCACAAATTGGGCTCGAACCTTACTTTTTCTGCACCTTGTACTTACCAGGGGACTTAGCGTGGGACCCATGACGTGAGAATTGAACCCCTTGTAAGGGGTGAGTTTGTGGAGAAAATCTGTCTTCGTGCTGGATCCTTCATCAACTGGATTGAAAAACTCACTGTAAAGAGTTTGATCAAGGGGATAATGCTCCAGGGAGCCGGGTGATGGCTGCTTTTATGCTGGCAAGGAGAGCAACCCTGTTTGGCAGTGTGATGGAGCAGCACAATTGTGACATTCCCCTGTCTCGGTGTGTAAAGGTTGTGGGTTAGTGTGGCACTTGTTACTGTGCCAGGCAGGGAGAAGGGGGAGCTGCTTAGAGGTGAGGAAAGGGGATCATGTAAAGGTGGGACCTTTAGACCTGACAGGACACAAATGTTTAGAAAGGTACAGAAGGATCCCTTTTCAAAAAGAAAGGATCTACAGCCTCTTGTATAATCTGGGGCTATGAAATTTCACATGGAAATGGATGACTTTTCCTTCTTTTACAATAGAAACACAAGACATGAACTGTTTGGACAGTCTTTAACTGGGAGGAAAGGGCTGTGATGCTGCTGTGGTTGTAACCACAAACTAACTGACAGTTTCCTGCTGCAAGAAACTTTCTATAGTTCTAAACCTCCTTCATTTGTGTTTGTTTTTCTATGCTGTTTAAATGTCTGAGGAAGGTTCTGTTGCTGCTAGGCTTCTATTTTTTGACAAAATCTTTGTTATAATTTTGGGGGATGATGGCATGAAGAGAGATCGTTACAGCACTGATACAAACTTAGATGGAGTCCAGAAAGTTTCTGTATTTTACAGTCTGGTTTAATGTAGAAGTGAAGAACTAATGCCATTAAATGTGTGTCAGACTGGTTTTGCAGTTACTTTTTGCATATACAAAGCTGTTTATTTCTGAGGAGAAAAGATGTCGTCATGTGAACCTGCCTGTGTGGCTGAGATGCTTCATCTGATATTTCCATGGCATCATTACTGGCTTCTAATTCTCCTGCCTCCTTCCCACCCTTCTCCCCTGTGATGTGTTAAATATCACAGCTGCAAAAAGGAGGGCACGTTTTTTCCTTGCTGTTCCCATTCCAGCTGGAAAACTTGGACAGAACCTTCCCTTGTGGTTTGTGATACTGTAAATAAAGGCTTGGGAGGTCACACGTTTTCCATCTCAAGTTATTTTGATTCCAGTGCTGGAATGGGAGAGGAGGAGGGAGGAGAGGAATAAAAATAAAAACAAAAACAAAACCTCAAACTGTTGTAGCTTATTGTGGGAAAAAGAGCTCATTAATGCAAAGGGGAAGCAATTGGAAAAGAGGCCTTTGCAGAGAGGACTTAGTCTTTGACTGAAGCTTTGACTTGGATAATTAGGGTCAAAGATTTCAAAGGAATCTTCTACAAAGCTTAGAAATAAAAGTTATCTACAAAGCAGAGGCGCTGAACACCAGCTCCTGTGATCTGGGGCAGTTGCTGTCTGCCTTAAGAGGTGCATCAGCCTGACTCTATAGGCATGTGGGTGAGTAATTTTACCTGTGTCCCTCTGAATATGGTTACTCATACTCTTAAATGTCAGTTAAGTGGGCTTTAAGTGTTAGTTGAGGAATTGTAGTTGTGGGTCTTGCTGGTTGTGGTCAGAGCCAGAGTCGTGTTCGCAGCCTGGGCAGTACCTCCTGCGTGGGGGGTGGGAAACCTGTTTGTACGTTTTCTTAAGTTTAATAGTGCAGTTCAGCCTTCTGAAAATCTCTACAGAATTGTGGTTGTTACTGCTGCTGTTCACAGCTGGTGTCCCACACCTGCAGGCTTGGGCTCCTCAGCTGTGTCCCTTCTCATGTTGGTGTTTGAGGCTTTGCATACTCACAGAAAACACTGTGTGGGCTTTACTGTATTGTATTTTTCTCTTTTGATATTTGTATCATCATGTTTCAGATTTACTAAGAAATGAGCTCAGGACAAGGTCCAATGGGCTTTACTGCTTGGTGGTGATGTGCTGGGTGTGATGAATATTGGCTTAGAGAGGAGACACTAACACTTACTGGCAACTGTGTCCTTCACTTTTGTGGAGTTCTGAAGAGATCTTTTCCTGGTAATGATTTTTTCTGTTGGCTTTTTTATCAAAACAGGATACAAAATGGGAATATAATTTGTCACTGCAGAACTCACGTTGTACCTTGACACTACAGAAGTATTTCTTTTTCCATAAACTGTTATATTTATGATGTACAGCAGGAACAAAAGAGGAACATTCCACATCTAGATGTTAATCTCTGCACTGTGTAGTCTTTGATTCAATAACTTTTCTTCCTTGATCTTCTTTTGAGTTTTTTTTTCTTTAATAGGCACAGGACATATGGACATAAAAAATAATGGCCCAATTTCACCCCTGCTGTAGCTCATTGACGTCATTAAAGTTACAGCAGGGATGACTTGGCCCAGATTCTTTAAAAATAAGACCTGATGAACAACCCCTCCTGGAAAAGCTCTGTGTAGAAGGTTGTCCTGAGCACAGCACAGAGCAGATGTGAAGCAACTCACCCTGACATTCAATACCATTCCCCTTGATGCTGTTCCAGTGAGATGCTGGGCCATTCTTGGAGGGGACAGAAGGCTGCAGATGTGTTCCAGATGTGCTTTTACCATGTCATAATAGTGTGATGGAAAGGGGCAAGTAATGAAGTGAGAGAAGGGCACTTAAGGCAGAGGCAGGTCTGGGTGGAGACGTCACTTACTTGGAAGCTGTGGGAGCTGTCTGTGCCTGAGGACTGGGCTTGGCACATGGTGGGGCAGAAGATGGAAATGTAGAATTATCCGTGAAAAACTGTTACCCTGAGCAGGTTTTTAGGAAGATGGTTTAAGTGTGTTTTGTATTTTTCTTTTTCCTCCTATCCTCTGAGATGTCTGGGTATTGCAACACAAGGATCAGGCATCTGGATGTGGCAGCTCCTGGCATAAAGGAGCACTGCAAGGTTCAGTATCTCAAGGTAGGTCTAAGGTGCAGCTGCTTTTTCAAGGCATATTTCCCTCCTTATAACTTATAACATAGAAATAAAAATTCCAGGTAATGTAGATCAAAAAAGGCAACGTGGATCATGGCAAAAATAGTAGATATGACCTTAAGTACTGAGTCTAAATTAAGCTGAAAAATGTGCTTTCAGATCTGAACACACTGACAACAGAAAGGTGAAAATATGAAAGGTTCTCAAGAGCTGTTGACTACTTTCTGTTTACTAAAATAGTGGTGGCAATTCATAGATGGTGAATCCAAAAATCTTCACTCTAATGTACAGAGTGTTTTGCTCACTGTTGTTTATAACTGCAGGAAGAAACCCCCTTTGGAGAGCAGTCAGAGCCCCAAAACTGTATCTGAAGTGGGTGAATGCCTGATCACTTTTTGTACAGCCAGTATTCATTGCCCAGGGTATCTTTAATTTAACTGAATCCTTGGTGGTTATAACTGTGTCTGGCCAAGACAGGTTCTCTTGCAGTGAGTCCAAGAAATCAGATAGTTCTTTTTCCAATGCCAGACTCTTCTGGTCCACTGAATATAACTGCAAGAACACGTAGTTCCCAAGGAGGAAAATGCTTACTGGGTTTCTGGTGACAGCTGAAGCTAACTTGGGGGAGGGCAAGATGGAGCAAATGGCACTTGTCTGCTTATGAGAGCATGTTCGTTTTAAGGGAATTTGAGTTGGAAAGTTTTTTGCAGTGAAAAGCCAGAATAGTGTCAAAGTGACATTGACTAGTATAAATAGTGAAGGGAGAATTAAATCCTTAAAATATATTCAGTCGTTTGATTAGTCATCCAAAACTCAACTGGTAAGACAGGGAAAGAAATCTGAGCTTAACCTGATAAATGTCGTTCTAACCGTGGAAAAAGTCAGAAAACCCAAGAATTTAATTCATGATATCCAGAGAGGCCATGCAGCAGCTGGTAGCAGACTGCTAAGGAAGAATATTAATCTTAGAGGAAACAGGGGGAAAACTCTGCAGCCTTAAGGACTTTTGGAAGTAAAAGGTATTTGATGTAATGCAGGTAAAGGTGATTAGCTTATTTTATTGCATAGAATACACCCTTGTCTGATTAAACTATCTTGCATTGAGGTTCTCTTTCCTTGTATTGTCTTCATCCATTTCAAGTTCCCCTGTCACTGTGGGTGGACCTGTTAAAGATATAACCCTGCTTTTACTGAGGTTAAAAGCAAAATTTGATGGGTGTGAGAAGAACCTGCCCTGGGACTTGAAGTGAACCCCTACCATCTCTCTCTAACCAGACTGATGAGCAGCATGGATTGAATATTTATGCCACATCTAATAAAACCTTGATGATTGCAGAGAAGGGTTGAAGAGAGGATTCTACCTGAGTAAAAGAATGTATGAAAATTTTGAATTGCATATCTTTGTGACTGACTTATAGCAGTTAATTTTCCAGAGCCAAGGCTACATTGTCGTGAGTTTTAGCAGGGTAGAGAAATGATTAATTTCTGGGGTATACAGAGATCTTTCTTAATAATCAGAAGCGTGTCATCTGGTTGAAAATACAATTTTTCAGGAAGGAGGGGAGCTGTAAATGGGCAGCAGCTCGTTGTTATGGATGCAGCCAGACAGAGCACAGGCATCCCTGTGCACCAAGCCCAGCTCCCTCTCTGTGGCACTCAGGCAGTGCTGGGAAATGATGAGCTACAGCCAAGTCTGGTTTCCTGTCCTCTGGAACGTCAGCACGTGGATGTCACGCTGCACACACATCCCCAGGCTGTCAGAGGTTATCAGGGAGATAACCTGGCTGAACCCCAGCGTGTGTGATGGTATCTCAGCTTCACAGCCTCGAGTGGGAGCTCCAGGAAACTCCAGTTCCTACTGAGGCAGCGTGTTCTGTGTGTCAATCCCTGTGCAGGGGCTGTGAGGGGAGAGAAGGATTCACCAGCACATGCACCTACAGACTCATGTACCTGTTTTGTTTATGAAGAGTTACGAGTTGAAATCAATATGCAGATCAGGAGTGCTCTCAGTACCTAAAGAAAATCCTTTGACTGTGGTTCCTGCATCATCCCAGCAGTTTATTAAAAAATAGAAAGAAAAAGAGGGGGAGGCAAATACCATCCATATTTATTCAGATTAGAAAGGAGTGTGGGGATGGAGCTGTAGGGCAAAGGGGAACTGTTCAGTGCTGAAGCAGAACTTTCAATTTATTTGATGGGAAATTTTAATCTATTGTGGATGTTTTTAACTGTTAAGCTCTAGACTTGCTTCAGCTCATCGCCTGCTACGTGCTTGGGTTCCACTGGGTGCTCTCAAGACCTGTAGAGACCCATGAGGTTCAGCTCTATTCCTAAGAGATCACGGAGGGTAGGAAAGAGTGAGGTAAAGGAAACTTTAAAAACACTGTTTGTGTTTATAAAAGAACAAAGAAAATAACCTTGAAATTAATTTGAGCTATCCCCTTAATCAATGACTCTAGTTTGTCCACTAATTCTTTTGTATATATAGCTAGAATGCAGCATACCAATAAAAGTTCTTTTCGTTTCTTACTATTTTGAGGTTTATTTTGATGGATTATGTTTCTAGGTAACAGTTGAAGGTTATTTCTGGGAAATGCTGCCAGAATGTTTATTAACATGTGACTAGACCCAGGTAGAGTCCCTTGAGAAAATTTGGCTCTTCTGTGCACTCTCAGCAAGGGGCAGTGACTGTGCTGGAGGGTGAGAGTCCTCCCAGTTCCCTGCCCACGCTGGGCCTGGAAATAACTCTGTCAATAGTAGAAATGTCACAGCAGGAATGACTCGCTGGATGTGCCCAATTTCATTTATCTAAATGAGCTGTGATCCTGGATTTAACGTGCTGTTTCATAGTTAAGATAAGAGTCACATGAATTAGATTATTGTTGGGAAAAAATAGAGGGGTGCTGATATAAATACTTCTGTGGGAAGACTGGAGAGCATTAACAAGTCTTTTTACTTTTATGAACAGCAGTGGTCAAAGCAGTTTTCTGCAAGAGATGCTTTCCACATGATAGGAACTCCACTCATTAAAAAAGCATGAATCGGATTAAGAAGTGTAGGGTTATTTTAATTTGCCTTGGAGTCTTCAGATGTCAGTGCAAGCTTTAATCAGCCAGTGAGGACCTACCATGTGAAATGGAAAGGAAGGATGTGGGCAGAGATCCTCCTGGCTGAGTGGTTCAGGGGCTCCCCTGCACCCTGAAGGGTCCTGTCCAGCAGCTACTCAGTTCTCCAGGATTGCATGAGCACTTGTGACCTTTTTGTGGCCTTGTCAGCAGCAGCCAAAGGTGTCCCTGTGGTTTGTGGAGCTGATGATGTGTTCAGCAGAGGGGCAGTCGTGTGGGCAGTGGGGTGGGTATCCAAGAGCACTCCTGCCTCAGTGTGAGACTCCTGGCTAAGAGCGTGGCAGAGATAGTACAAGTCTTGAGACATCTACAGCTGGCAGCTCACTGTCTCCTGGACAGTTGTCTGATGCCTTTCTTTCAGGTGGACTTCAAAATACTGTTTCTTTTTCCTTCTGGGAGTTTTCTCTGCATGTGAAACAAACTTGAGCCTTTGTCTTCAGTTTCACATCGCCCTTGTGGCCTGTGGTGCCCATTGCTGTGAGCACCCAGCTGTGTTCCCTGGGGTTCAGTAGGAGGTACAGCAATGACAAATGTTAACAGCTCAAATTCTTGTTTCCATGTATGCTTAATAAGCTAAAGGTCATCCGTGTGGTGTCAGAGGCAGTGATGAGCAGTTCTCTCCTTCCCTGTGTTCTCAGGGCACAGATGCTCAGTTTTGGCCCTGTGTCAGTGATTTTGTCATGAGGAGCCAGAAGCAGGAGGGCACAGAGGGTGTCCCTTCTCAAAGTCATGGTGGGTACAGCAGTGCTGAACTTCCAGTAACCCTGAGGGGAGGGACTGTCCCAGCACTGTGACTTTGCTGGAGGCATTCTTAATGCTCATGTTCTGGGTGGATGGCTGTGTTCTGCAGGTCATGGTCAGGGAAAAGGCATATTCCATGGACAGGGTGGCAGGAAGTTCAGGAGGTGGGACAGCAGGAAGCAGTTTTGCGATCCTGAGCTCCTGTTGGTAGGAAAGCTGCCTTTGTTCTTATTTCTGCTCTGGCTCTGTGTTGGCAAAGCTTGTGTTTAATTTTGTGGGATGTTCAGGGCAGTACCTGCTATCTCTCTAGACAGCTGTACTTACTCTTCTTGTCACCATGGCTGTTCACTGGTGATAAAGGAGAAGCAGAAGAGGAACTGGGATCCTGATACTTGGGAACAGGGCAACACTTTAATTTGAATTTGTCTCTTGTAGCAGAGAGAGTCGAGGCACTGTGGGGATCTGCTTCCTTGAAGGCCTGAAATACGCTTTTATTGACTACTCAGACTTTGAAATCATGATGGGAGAAAGTAGCAAAACCATTGGAAAGCTTCCCTCCCCACATCTGTGTGCTGTCTTAACAGCTGCCTCCTATGAATCAAAACAGCTCCCCATGCCATTCCCTTTCTTTGAAGATAAGCTTGCCTCTACTGCAAATAAATATATTAATTTAATATCACAGTTGCCTTAAATCAAGTGGCCCCAGTATTGCCAAACTCCTGTTGCTGGTAGCTCAGGGGGGATATTCTGCCTGGTAGAGACACAGATTTGCTGCTGCTGCATTGTCTGTGCTGTGGACACCTGACATTGGCCTTCCTTTGGCACAAGAGCAGGATCTGGTAACTCACACTACCAACCTTTCATAATCCTCTCTGCCATGCTGATTTAAGGGAAAGTGTCAATTCTGCATCTCCTTCCACCCATGCCATCACACACACCCTGACTGTTCCACTCACCATCTTTCCTTGCCTGTGGAATCTTCCTCTCTCCTGTACCAATGCCTGGCATCAAAGTGGAGCTTGGGGGAGTGCAGAGTGCCTGCTGCTTTTGCTGAGGTGTTTCCTGGGCAATTCCCAGTCACCCCTGACCTATGGGGTGCTGCTTCCTGATGTCAAAGCAGAGGAGTGACTCTGGCCAGGGGCTAAACTACATCGAGCTTTTGGAGATTAAGCTGATTGCAGATCTCTCATAAATAATTCTTTCTGTAATAATAAATAAATGTCTGCAATAGTTGCATTATTACAGTTCATGGAAGCTTTCAGAAAGAAAAAATTTCCTGAATGAGCCATTTTTGCAATCTCAGCTGGCTTTTAAAGATTGGTGTCATAAATTGAATTTTGGCTTTTCCTCTGGAATGGAGCCTATGTTCTTTGCTTGAGTGTATGGTTGATGTACGTGAAAGAGATTAGGAGGGGATAAAGTCTTCAGAGCTGCTTGCATGGCTTCTCTGGCCTTCAGGTTACTGGGAAGAGT
Organism: Rhabdornis inornatus; assembly: GCA_013397075.1. NCBI lineage: Eukaryota > Metazoa > Chordata > Aves > Passeriformes > Rhabdornithidae > Rhabdornis > Rhabdornis inornatus. Next base: position 691,790 of record VWZS01000835.1, read on the forward strand.
GGGCAGCCTTTCAGTGGGGCTGCCTTATTCTTGAGTCTTTGAGGGTGTGAGGCTTTCCCCACTGAAGCCTGTGTCATGGTTCTTGGTTCTGGCTGCTTGTCTGCTGCTGACTCATTCTTCCTGCAAAATTTCTCTTAAAAACACAAAGCGTGGTCTGTATATTACAAGTAGCCAGATTCTTCTTTCTACAGGGAGTGATACTTGTTGGAAATCGATCTTGCCTAATTCAGAGCATTGCAAATGTAATAATTAAGCACTCCTTAATTTCCATACTCATTTGATGGGGAGATAATAGCTTCTTTTTTAAAACTGGGCTTTGCCTTTTGAAAATACTCTGACCAGTGTTAAATAGAAACCATATTGCAGCCCACCCTTAATAGCCACTGATTAGAGGGTCCTTTGTGAAGTATTGTCTGTTCCTGACATAAATTCATTAATATGGAACCAGCAAAATTCCTATGGAAACAAAACAGCAGTAAAATTAATACCAGATAAATATGTGTTTTGGGCTATGAAAGTGATCATGAAACTCATTTCTTAACAGGACCACTAGAAGAACAAACAAATCTACAGACATGTGGTTGTAAGCCTCAGCTAGAAATGTATGTTTGTGGATATAATTAAACTTTAGTTAATAATGTATTGTCCTCAGTCTTGGCAGAGAGCTCTACTTGGGCTGTGGCTACACGTCCAAAGCATTTTTACCAGATTAACTTCTCTGTGCAGCCTGGTCAGGAGCTCTCAGAGCACTTGCAGCTCTCCAGTGACTGCTCTGCATCTCTGCTCCTCTCTCAGCTCTGAGAGCACATGAACCCTGTCCTATGGCCCTGGGTGGCTGTCCCTGTCCCTGACCTGCTCTGGGGGAGGCAGGGGGCAGTTGGAGGGACGGTTCTTCACCAGCAGCCTGAGGAAGGGTGCAGTGTGTGAAGGTGAGGCTTCATAATTCACTTTTTGCATTGCAAATCCTGTTTCGTAAGTAAGCCGCTTCCACCGGAACCTTAAATGATTTATTATCTCTCAGGGCTTTTCTTCACCCTGGAAAAAAAACAAAAGATCATCAGTTTGTTTGAAATCTCTGTGCTGAACGTTATATGATTAAGTTGTAATTTTGAAGTGATGGGTTTGGGCATATAATTTTCACGACCATCTTTGTTTTCAGGGGTCATAAATACTGGTTCCAGCTGTAATGAAGTGCTGTACTACTTACTATGTTCTTATCATTGTGTGTGTCTTTTGTTTAAATTACTAAATCACAGTGGCAATGGCCATAATAATGTGGTTGTTTTATGTCTTGGAACAGGAGAAAATAATTTTATTTAGTTGGAATAATGTAATTGTAACATGCCTCTGGGTTAGAGTTAAAGAGGGAGGTGATGCAGGTGGCTGGCAAGGCAGGGCTGTTCTCTGGATGATTTTCTGCAGCAAATTCCACAACCATGGAGTGGCAGCATATTTGTTTTTAATGGAACAACTTGTGAGCAAACACTGGGATGTTTATGATGACAAGGAAAGCACTAGAAAAATAGAGGCTATAAAATCCCACTGGTTAAGGGCAGCACATGGATAATTGGCTCAGTCAGGTGCATCTCAGGGGAGGGGATGTGGATCTGAGATCTGGCCTAAGCCATTACAGGCAAAACACTTGAGCTCTTTGCACCTCTGAAGGCCATCTGTAGGGGAGGCAGCTCTGCCTGGGAGGTTTTGTGAGGCAAAGTGCCAGGGAAGGACTCAGAGATCCTCTGATGGAAACTGCTTTAGAGATAAGGTGTTTATTTCCCCTTTTGAAGGGAAAAGATGTGTGATGGTTTCTTGAATCAGGATGACTGCACCAATTGAGATCTAATTTGATAAATGAAGTATAAAGGCACAGTGAATGACCTTCTGTAAAATACAAGAGTTCCTGAACCATTTGTTCTCTAAATCTTGCTTCACATCTCTGTATTTCCTGCTCATGCTGTTCATTAGTCTCCTGTGCCCTGTTGTTTTGGGGCTGATAATGGATAGCTGAGTGGAGATGCTGAAAACAAAGCTCCTGTATAAATAACCTGCTTTTCTCGGCATCAATTCTTGTGGGCACAAACCCTTCTCTTTTTCATTTTTCTTTTTTTTTTTCCTTTCTTTTTTTTTTCTTTTGTTTGTATGTGTAACTAGTCTCTGACATGTATTAGTGCTCCTTAGGTAACCCCTTGAAGTCCAGTTGATTGAGGCATCTCTTCCCCTGGTGATAGCTTACACTGCTGTGGCTGTAGCATGAACTGTGGTTTCTTTCCAAATGAATCATGAGGGTTTTACAAGCTGTAAAACTTCTCTGGAGAGCTTAAGGGTGCGACCAGCTTACAAGCCTGGGTAATTTTTTTTTTCTTTTTCTGGTTCAGGGCTGAATATATCCTGAATATCTGCTTGGTGTTTTAGATTGCCAGCAGGATTTGTTTTTCCTTCAGATAGGATGCAGCATAATCCCAGACTTTTGTGGCTGCCTGCAAAGCTTTGCTGGGACTCCCTTTGGGACTCAATATAGGGAGTGATAAAACTTCATTAGTGTAGGTTCCTCCAGCCAGTGTAAACCTTTTATGGGCAATAAGCTTGTGCATTTGGAGGACAAAATTGCCTGTTTTTCTGGCTGGGCTTTGCTTAAGGTAAATGTGTCTTTTTGCCTTCCACAGCAGCTCTTTGCCCAGGCCTGGGGAGGCAGATTTGACCAGTCCAGCTTAATCCAAACCACTTCTCTCCTGAGCTGTTTGTTCTCCTGGCATTCCATAGTTGATGGAAGAGCTCTGCAGAGGGGACTGTGGTTTGGCACATTCCCTTGGGCTCATCCCTTGACCTGCTGGGCTCTTCTGGCAGGGGAGTGACAGCTGGGAGGCTTTGCAATGCTGAGGTCTGGGATGTGCTGTCCTGCTCTGCCACTGCCGGGACTTGGAACGTGTGAGCAGCCCTGGGGAGAGCTGGCACATCCACTTGGCTCTGGCATGTGTGCTGGGCTGGGGAAATCTAGAAACCAAGGGTGTTTGCAGTAGTTGGAGCTCTGGGTGGGGGCTTGGAGGAGCATTTCTTGCACAGTGTCCTGCAGGGCTCATCCCAGGTTCCTGCAGTAGCTTTTTCTGCTCTGACTCAGCCTTGGCTGCCCCAAAGAGAGACTTTCTCCAGAGCAGGGCACTGGCCAAGAAATCTGGAGCTGGCAGTGGTACGGAGCTGGCAGAGGACAAACCAAGCAGGTAGGAACTGTCAGGAGCTCTGGGAAATAGAAGGGAATATTTTTTTTTCCCTTTTTCAGACATATGCCAAGAGTAGGTGGTTCAGAAGGGGAATACCTGGCACGATATGATGCCAACTTACCCAGCTGCTCTAACAGGATACTTTTGCCAGGAACCTTTGGACCTATTTTTCTTGATGTAAATAAAATCAAATAAATAAAATACTTGTTGCTATAAATAAAACAGAATGAGTATGATTACCTGGAGTCTCTGGAGGCACCTCACAAGGTCAGCATTTGTTCCTTTCTCCATCTGCCAGCATTTACTGGAGAAAGAGGGAACCATCAGTGTGCACAGGCATCAGCCAGGCAGCATGGAGGCTCATAATAACTTTCTTCTATGATAAAGGAGATATTTTTATAGTCTGAATTTTTTATTTTACTTTCCCCCTGGTGGGAGAGAATTACTGGTGATGATAGTTAGTAGACCAGCTCCTGTTGGGAAGCACTGAATGGAGGAAGGATTTATTGAAGGGAATGTGTTGCAAATTCCTTTATAACGCACTTTTTTCCTTTCCCCTTTATTTAAAGAGGTTGTTTATAACTAAGAGACCATTAGCGCCCAGGAGGTAATTTTGTTGCAGCAGTACCTTTTTGAATGAAAGCTTGGTAGTCTGTTTCTGGATGGAAGCCTTGGGAACAGCTCCTGTGTAATGCTGTACCTAAGGTTTTTTTTTTTTCATTTCTCCTTTTTTCTGCTTTAAATTGTGGTTGGTGCCGTTCCTTCCCACGTAGTTGAATGAACAGCTTTGTGGAGTACATGTCAGCATTTGAATTATGCTTTTCATTTACTGTAGCCAGTTCCAGGCCTCTCCTTTCACCCCCAGGGTTTCTAGAAGGTTTCTTGACAAATCTCCCTTTTCACCCCCAGCAGCCCAGAGACAAAACCCTAGGAGCTCCTTTGTGTGCTGCTCGGCTGCTTTGCCTGGCTTGCTGATGCTGTTAAAGAAATTCTGTGATTTTTGCAAAAGATACTAAAATTGGGGGGTGGCAGAACTGTGCTCTGAAGAGTCCTGCTCAGGTTACTGCCCACAGCTCTGCCTCTGCTAAGGAGCAGTCAGAACTTACCAGTGTAAAACCTTCCACACCAAGGGAGTAAACAGCATGGATTAACTGGTACGGGATGCTGAGCACTCAGCATCTCTTGTTGTGTAAAGTGGGGTTTGTTACTTCTGGCTTGAATACTGACCTCATCCTTATAATCCTGTGTTTAAAGCACCTGCCAATCTTTCCCCACTGTAGCAATTAAGAGATAAGACAGAGAAGTGTATGGTAAAGACTGTGGATCATTGCAGGAGCTGTGTTCCTGTTTGGTTTAAAATAATCTTTCATGTGATCAAAGAAAGGGTGATGTGTTCCTAATTATCTCCACTGTAAAATCTTTTGATCTGTTGCTGCAGGATGTCTAATCCAGAAACCTCTTTTGGTGATAAAAATGGTGAGGGAAGGTCATGTGTATTTTGCATCTTGCCCCTTTTACCCTCTCTTTAGTTAAAGCATTTGGGATGGAGTACACTGAGCTACCCAGGTGCAGAGGATATTACAGATTTCCATATTGCAAGCCCTAATTTTAGCTTCTCTCTGCAGGGTTCATGCCAATATTCACCCACTTGCATTTGCACTTTGGGTAGCACTCATTACACAGTGTGAGCTTCGACCATGTGCCACTCCTCCCTCGGTGGGGATTTGTGTTCCCACAGGCAGGCAGAGGGGTCTGCGTGGGGCAGGGGCTGCTGGCAGGCTGCTCACAGCTGAGGATGTGTCCCTGCAGAGCACCGGGCTCACTGCAGCCTGTTGGAGCCAGTTGGATGGGAGCAAGGGGAAAAGAGCTCTGTAATTCCCTTCTGCTCTTCAGTGAAGTGGAGAAATGGCTCTGCATTGCACGTTGTGCACTTTGACTGTGGAAGGACTCCCAGTCCAATTTGTCAAGGCAGAGACTTGACGTGAGTCCAAATGTACTTGACAATAGTCTCTGTGCTGTCAAAACCTCTCCTTCTCCTGTGATAAAAACACAGTTCCAAGAAACACTCCTCTCCTTCCTTCCTGTGGAAAGACTCTTAAGAAAGACTGCATCCCAGAGCTGTTCTGGGGAGGAAGTATTTTCCTGGATTCAATGCACTTACTCGTTTCCCATTAAAAAGATTTGACAGAGCAGTGCATTCAAAACAAGACAGCCACAGAGAATTTGGATTTGTGCTTTCTTTAATTGGACCACATAAGATTTTATTTACTGATAGTATCCAAAGGGAGCTGTCGAAGTATTGCAGAAAGAGTGAATACGTCCATTGTGGTAATGTGCTTTTGATAAATGCATTATGGCATAGTTATGAAGTCAGGAAGAAGCCTTAATTACTGTTATGAAGCCATTAGAGTCTAAAGCAGCAATTTGAGCTCTTGTTGCAATTGTGTTTTATATTTCTTCACTGAAGACTTCTGCAGCAAAAAAAAGTGCTTGTTTTAGAGGGTAATTTGTGCCTTTTATTTCCTTTGCCTTTTTAAAATGGTGCAGAAGTGATTGTGATAGCAGTGAGCTCCACAGATTCACATAAATAAAAAAATCCCACAACCTTTGTGCAGAGCATGTATGGGGAATTCATACAGGGAAGTGATGCCATCTGACCTGCTGGTTGTTTTCTTCTGTTACTCATATGGCATAAGAAATTACTGAGCTTGATTCTCCTGTGGTAAGGGGAAAAAAAAAATAGAGGAGAAAGGGAAGGATTGGTCTCCAGGAATCTTATGTAAATATTCCTATGGGGTCTGAGGGAAGGAGAAAGACTGGTCTTGGAAACTTCTTATTAATGAAAATTGCTTTGGGAGATCAGTCAGTGTGATAATAACCTGCAGATGGGGTCAACAAATCGTCTGTCCCTGGAAGCCTCTATTTTCCACATCAGCTGTTCCCCAGCACAGCCAGAGTCTCGCCTGGGTCTCCCCTGACAGCCACCACAAAGCAAATTGTTTGGACCTGCCTCTTCTACCAAAAATGTGGGCCAAAAAAAGAGCTTTGTTTTCAGATGTTTATGATCTTTTTCTCTTTTAAGTTATTCAGCGAAAGGCTGTTTAATGCTCACTCACCTGTTTTTAGTGCTTTGTAAATGTTCTTTGACTCTCATGTAGCACATTAGTTATAACAGATGTTAATTTAATGGCGTGAACTCTGTTGCCCTTCAGCATACAAGCATCTTAATTTCAAAACCAAAACTGACCAGCAGGGTTGTAAATCAAAGGTTAACAGGCATAGCAACACGAAGGCATTGTTTGCTCGGTTGTTAAACTGATACTGAGCTGCTTTCTTAAATGGAGTATTTCTTTAGCAACAGGAAGGCTCAGTACAAGTTGTACTGTTATGAGAAAGGAGGAATGAATGTTACTTAGTGTTTTTCCGAAGCTGATTGCTTTAAATAATTGCAGGTGCAACACGGTAGCACTGATGGTTTTTCGAGCAGCTGTGGGTGCCTGCAGCCACTCTGTACCAGCTCTGAACTGCTTCTCACTTGGCCTCAGTCTGGGCTCTGAGTTTCGGCTGTTTCTTGGAATAGATTGCCCAGAGAAGCTGTGGCAGCCCCATCCCTGGAAGTTTCTGTGATTCTAGAGAGAAGCAAGGCTCTTTGCTCATAAGCTTTGGTTGGAAAGCACCAGTTAAAAGAGCCCTTCCTAAGAACAGGAATATTCTCAGTGCACCAAACCCCCCAGGGCAGGCAGGAAGGGGATCTCCCGACCCAGCATTGTGGGGAGCCTTGGGTCATGTTGTTCGTGCTCAGGCTGAGATTCAGCCCCTTCAGTTGACACTCAGAAGATGTCACACATGTGAAGAATGTCTGCTCAGTATGTTGGACGAGTTTTTAACTTTTCCAAAGTGTATTTATCTTTGCTGTGCAGGGTGGTTTGCGAGGGCTCTGCTTTTGGGATGGTTTTCCGGTTTGATTCAGTTACAAGTAATTAAAAAAAAAAGCAGCAAACCCCCTCCCAAACCAGCCCCCTCCAGCCCCAACACTTAACTCTTCCAAGGCTGTGTGGTTTTCCTCTCCATGTGCTTTCAGCATACTGAGCTGGGGAAGGTGATGATGGTAAATATCACCGCCTTGTTTCCAAAAGCTGTTGGGTAAGATCTCTCACTGCAGCATCTGAAGTATTACTGGAAATATTCAGAACTGTTACAACAACATCTCTGCATAATTTTTCTTTTCCAAAAGTCTTCTCTTAATTTTGGGTGGAAGACACTAATCAGAAAGATTCAGGTGTCAGCCAATGTTCCAAGCTCCTGAATCATGCAGCAGAGAGTGAGTGCTAAGACATTCCCCTTCCCTTTGGATAGCAACATTAATTCTCAGAGTGCACTGGCAGTGCTGCTGCAGTTATCATCACATCTGTGTATTTTCAAACTGAAAGTGCTTCCAGTTATGATGTTTGTCCTGATTGACTATTGTTAGAGGTGTTCTGGAATTTGGGCTGACTTCTTGAAGTCTGACACATGGCATAAAAATTCTCTGTGTGCCTCATCTCTGTGGAGTGACAACACTACAGATTGAACCTAAGCATTGCTACTCCCAAGGAGATAGGCTATGTATTTTTTTCCTCTTCAGAGTGCTCTACAATTAAAATGGATGTATCTTTACCTACTTAACCTAATACCTATTATTTCCTCTTTATTTTTGAATTTGAGTAATCTGAGGCAGTTTATGCTTCAGAAGTCTAATTTAAATGAATTTGTTCACAGCTGTAAGCTTGTAGATGTGTTAGTCAGGTAGTGTGAAGCTAAAAAGAAACACTGGAAGAGTCCGGAGAAATGTAAGGAGATGATTCCTCTGCTCCCCAGGCATGGTTCTGTTGGGTTGTCATTGTTCCAGTCAGTTTCACCAGCCTCCAGCACAGCCCTTCCACAACTGTGCATGTATTTATTTATTCAGAGCATTTGGTGTCAATGTCTAACTTGCAGCCTGGTGCTGTTTGACCATTTTCTGGTTTATTAAGATGTTCCCCAAAAGGTTCCTGGCATTACTGCAGCTGCTGCTTCCACTGACAGGGGCTGCCCAACTTGTCCCTGCCCCAGTGAGGGGATTTAACCAGTTCACCTCTGTCTGTTGCAGAGTTCCCTGTGAAGTATTTCACCCCAGCTACACACACACATCAGCAGGTGTTGAAACCAACCATTCGTCTGCAGGCATTTGGGGCAAATGCCACCAGAAAATGGCACAGAGGACAAAAAGTAAATTTGCCTTCTAAAATCCCTTCAGCTATTAACTATTACAGATATAATTAGAAACAGAGGCAAGGATTATTATCCTATAAATGCCTTTCTAGTCTGTTCTGCTTTTGTAACCTTTTTTTTTCATCTGTCATCCTGCCTTGCTGCGTTGTTTCTCCTTATAGCCTGGCGTCTCCACCATCGTGTCCCATTGCTGCTTTGCACGGGCTCTGTTTGCTTTTTCCCTCTATTTACGTCAGAGCTGTCGTCGCTTGGCTCTGCACTGGTGTTCTCGTGAAGCCACCATCACTCACACAAATAGGTGATTTCTTATTGCTGCAGGAAAATGAAGAGCTGCTCTCTGCAATCGCTCTCTCCCCAGGCTGAACATCTTCTGCCTCTGCCACTTGGTCGATAATGATTTTTGGAGTTGTTTTGTTTGGTTTTTAAAGTGCCTTGGAAAGTTGAAGCTTTGTGTAAATCGGTCCTTGCAGGTGCTGGTGTGGGAGGCAGCATGGGTCCCTTGGAGCAGGGATGCAAGTCCAGGCTGGAAAACCTCCAGGAGCTGCCTGGACATGGTAGGAAGGAAAGCCACGGCTTTGTTGTAAGAACATGTCACAGTTTGCCCAAACCAGACATCTGAGAGCCCCTGGGTGGGTAGGGGATGTGCCTCAGCCCCTGGAAGTGCACCTGAGCCCTTCCCTGCCTGCACACTGTGGTGTCCTGGAGCACTGGAGAACCTGGGTGAGGAATCATCTGATGTGGTATGAGGGCACTGGCCTGAAAAAGCCCTGTTAGGAACCACAGCTTTGCCTCCCACAGGTGACCACCTCAGGCAGGACCTCTGGAGTGTGATTTTATATGTGCATTTCCATGTGTCTGTGTCAGTGAGAGCTGGGGGTGCTCAGCAGGACTGGGATCCAGGGTACACAGTCTGGGGCACCCACTGAGCAATGCCAGCACCTTGGAAAACAAACAACCCCCCCAAAAATCCACGCTCATCCTTTCCCAGACACAGCTGAGATGCTCAGTCCTGCCCGCAGGGAGATCGATGGTGTGTTTGGACTCCCTGTTGCTTTCCGTGGAGGTGAGTGTGTTTATGTTATTTAAGGAGTTGGTACATAATCAGTCTTAAAATTAACTGCCTGCCTGTTGACTTGTCACCCTGTGAATGAAAACACATTGCTTGTAATTTGTTTGACATTATTCTATCCTGTTGTCAGGCTTCTAATTACATTTAGAACATAACCCAGATGTCTGTCTGTCTCTTGTCTCTTTTTTTCTAAATTATTATCATCATTATTATTATTTATCTTTTTATTGTCAAACATGGAAGGAAGTATTTCTCTGAAGTGATGGAAGTCTGTTTGTTCCTGTCTGTTTTCAGGAGATTAGTAGGTGGTTGCAGGCTTATCTTTTAAAACTGCTCCATTTAAAAGAAGGTGTCACTTTGGGCATCCAAAATTGCTGATCCCTTGTGACTTTGGACTGACCTCCTGCATGCTTTAGGAGTATTGAAATGTGTTTCTATCTACATGAAAGTAGATGGAAGGTACTGCTTTCTAAATACGATCACATTCCTCACCTTATTTATTTTTAAAGAAGAGATAAATTGCTTGTGCTTTTAGAAGTTTAAAATATTAATGTATTTAAATATAACAGTGAAAGAGAGGTGAGGCAGAAGGCGTTGCCCTTTCAAAATGTGCACAAGTGAGCAATCTTTTATGGAAGCCATTGGATAAGCCTGTCATGCTCCTTGCCAACAGTGGCTTTTGATGATTAGCAAAGGAAACTCAAGCTGCTCACTGTGAGGTTTTATTGCTCCAGCCCTATCCTGTAGCCTGAATTTTCCTCAAATCACAGAATTTTTAGCACCAGAACCACAATTTTTCTGTAGAATACTGGATCACCAATGTGACCAAGCCGTTTTCCAAAAGCATTAAAGTCACTTAAACATCAAAGGGCTGCTACTTCTTTAATGGGACTTCTGAATACTTTACCTCTGTTTTCACTTGGAGAAAACTCTGTTGCCCACTGAACAAGCTCCATTTCCATTGTGGTGATTCTTTTTAAACTGACTTAAGTTTGCAAAACAACAGGAGTTTGTGGTAACTCATTTTAGGGGTTAGAAACTTGACTCTTGGTCCCTGCTGACTTTGGGTTTTTGGTATTATTGATCACCAACTATCCTACCTCTGAGCTGTGGAGGGTAACTATTATATTTGGACACTGTTTTCTTAGGCAAAAGAGTCAGATCTGGCTAGTTCAGCAGGAGACAGATTTTTCTGTTCTGCAAAACCTTGTTCAAACAGAGCTCGTGGTAGGGAAGAAGGTGAAAGTGTATAAAAGACACAGTGGGCTGCCATAAGAGAGAAAAACTGGGAAGAAAGAATAAAGGAAATAAAGCAAGTGTTCAATACAAGTGATACGTGTGAGCCTTAGGCATAGAGACTGCAAATTATTATGTAGTCTCTGCCATTAGTAAAAATACATCCCTGATTTTCCCCTCTGCATCCCAGCCAACAGGATCTTAATGAAGGACAAACTAGGCAAACAAATTCCCTGAACCACTTGTGCCTCAGCTTGAGACAAGCCGTGTTCTGTTTTGCCTGGGTCACTCCGTGTTGCTGTGATGGTGCTTTTTGATCTGCTGCTGTTCTTCCATGGGGTCTGGGCATCTGTCAGTCCTGCCACCTGTGGAGAGGGCTCCTGCCTGTGCTGCCAAGGGTCGTTTGAGTCTGCAAAACTGCAGGGACAGAAAGTAAACCTTGTTGTTTTTGTGATGGAAGAGCCACTTCCCCAAAGGGACAGAACTGGTGGGCAGTGTTGAGCTTGGCTGAAATGCTGCTGGAGTTTGCATCTGGGAGAGAGGCTGGAGAGGGGGATGTTGTCACTTGAAGTTCCTCTCTGATCCCTTCTTGCTTTTGTTGGCAGCCAGCAGTTAAAGGGAGGAAAAGGCATTTCTGGCTCTGGGCATCTGGGCCCAAGCCTGGCTGCCACCTCAGTTGGCCTCAGCCACCTCTGAAGATATTGGCCATTACAGGAGCTGACAAACAAGAATGAATTGGTGACTCACTAGCACAATAATGTCAGAAATGCTAGTTTTATTTTGCTGTTCCTACATGTTCTTCAACCTGTAACTATTTTATGTGTTTTTTTAGCCTGAAGAGAGGCTCTTGTGTCCATGTACAGCAGAGGATGAAAATGCAGAGTGGGTGCTTTTGGAAGAAAAGTCTCTTTGGTGTAGTGGGATGCTGCAGGTGGATGGCTTGGCTTTCACCAATAGAGGGAGGATTGGCAGAGCTTGGTTTTAGTCCAGGTGGTTGGTGGAGTAAAAAAGGGTTTTTCTAAAGGTCTTCTCTTTTGTTTTCCCTCTTGTTTTCACTCCTGAAGCAGCACAAAAGAGAACTGTGTTAACTTTTGAGTACCTGCTTTTGAGATCAGGAAAGCTCTGTCCCTGTGTGTTTTCACAGGTTGGGGCTTTAAGTGACAGGTTAATTCTCAGACTGAGGAGGGGGCAAAATCCTTGGAACAGCAATGAAGCGATGTCAGTTTTGGGGAGGGGGAAAAAAAGATCTTCAAAGAAGAGGAAAAATATGCTAATTTACAGTTTAGCTAATGAAGTAAAAAGCTAAGAAGATATAATAACATACATTTCTTGAGTTGTCTTTGTATTTACTGGTTGCTGTGTTCACTGAGTGTGGTTTCCAGGGGTATGGCTTTTCTTTCTCTTCAATGATGAGAAGTTATCTTACTAAATTAAGGGATTTATTAGCAGGAGCTGTGTGTTTTCCAGCCTTCAGCCAGGCCCAGCTCTCTCGGACGCGTGAACCCCCTCACGTTTCTCTTTGAGCACAGAACAAAATGGGCATTGCTTCTGGTGTGAGCATGTCACACAGGTCCCTCCTCAGCTGTGGGGACTTTGTTCTGTCCCTTGTGACAATATGCTGAGTGTCTAAACTGTATGGATTGTGTGAGTGATTTTGGTTTGTTTTTTTCCCTAGTTTGACTTTCCTTCTCCTTTTAGCCGTGCTTTCTTGTTGTTCCACAGTAAGCTTTGATATTAATCATATGGTATTCAACCTCTCCCACTGTGACAATAACAGCTGCTTGATCGTTTTTTGTAAGAATTTTGCCTTTACAACTGCAGCCTTCCAAAAAATATCAACCAAAAATACCCCAAAGAATCCAACCTATGAAAAACCCAGTAAGGCTTTGAAGAAATGTCAGTGTCATTTAAATATGTAACACACACACTCGGGCTTTCTCTCTGTACCTGCTGCCTAATTTCCCTTCTCTCAATAGCTCTGACTAATCCTGGGATCTTTCCCTGTTGGAACTCTGCTGTTTATGAATAGAGCGAGTCCTATCTGTAGACTCATGAATGCTCGGAGTACGTGGTGCTCTCAGATTAACAATGTGCATAAATAGCAGAGAGTTGAAGGACCGAGTCCTCAGAATAACAATTGGGAGGAGGTGACCCTGTGGCATATATGATGAAGGAAACAGCTTTCCTTTGGTTGCTGGCCCCCCTGAGGGTGAGGATGTGTTTCTGTTGAGGGACTTGCTGTGAACAATCAAGTCCAGCACCCAGAGGTGATGATCTCATGAATTCTGCTGATCTTAACAGGGTGTTGTTTTTTTTTTTAAATGGTCCTGAGGGTACCTGCAAGAGAAACAATGATTTATTTTTCTTTATAATCATAGAATGGTTTGAGTTGGAAGATCACCTTCCACTGGACCAGGTTGCTCCAAGCCCTGTCCAGCCTGGATTTGAACAATTCCAGAGATGAGGCATCCGTAGTTTCTCTGGATAACCTGTTCAGTGCTGCTGACTGAGTTATCCTGCTCCTGCTGTACTTTCTCCTCTACAACAGACTGCTTTTGCAGAGTAATCCTGCATGCACTCATTTGCAAAAGACTCGTAGGACTGGCTCTGTCTTTGACACAATTATCTCTAATGCTCTTCCTCCTCTTACTGCAGCCCTCCTGTGTGTGTTCACCCAGATGTTCACATCACACTTCGTGTTCCACTCTATCCCTGAGCTATAAAGGAGAAAACAAGAGTGCTGTAAACCTATGTAGTGCTCCTCTGGAAATGGAGAGCTGCCTCTCCATCCTCACCAGAAGCAGAGAACAAAGCTGCACCTACATGCTTTCCTGACAAAGGCTTCAAGTGCTTTCCAGCCCTTCAGTGGAAAAAATCCTGAGAGCACAATGCTGTTGCTTATTTAATTACTGTTACTACCTAGTGCGTTTAGGGCAGCAGTTTAAGTGTAACTGGCATAAGGGATTTGCTAAACTCATTACTCGTTCTGCTTGTAACAATTTCTCTGCCTCCCTGGCCCTTCTTGGGGAAAATAATCCACTTAAAACATCTTGAAAGAAGGACTAGAGAGAGCCTGCTGAGGCCAGGGCAATTCAAAGTATGTTGTGGTAATGTTGATGCTCATTTTCTGCTGGGTGTCTGGAACTCCTGTTAGCATAAAAGATTTGATACACTGGTTTCAGTGCAGAATAAGCATGAAGTGCCCTTAGCTGTGTTTCCAGGAGGCAGCTGACACATGGACCTTATCTCTGTAACATTTCAGCAATGATAAGGCATCTGTAGCTCTTTCCATGACACAGTTTAGTAAATCCAGCAGCAGCCCTTTGCCTGACTCACAGAGATGATGTGGAGCTGCTTTTTGAATGGGCTGCACAAAGTGGTGTGTAATGAGCACTCCAACATTGGGTCATTTGTCTGTTAAATGTGAACTCCGATTTCAGTCTCGTTGGGCTCTGGCTGCTCTGGTTCAGTCTTCCTTGGTCATCCCTGCACAAGGATCTGCTTCACAGCAAGGATAGAGGCCAGAATGTGTCACTTTTTGGTTCTCCCTTTGCACAGCTCTTGTGTAGGTAGTGCGAGAAATGTGCTCCTGATGTGCACAGGGACAGGGTGCTGCCAAAGAAATTGAAGCCTGACTGGGAGCACTGGTGGCTCAGCTTGGTCTTGGGCAGATGGGGCTGTTCTCATGCGTGTGCTGATCACACTGCAGTAAAGATCAGTATCTCTTCATGGTATTTCTGGGACTGTCACGAACTGGTGCAGCTCCATTATTAATGTTGACCTTTTCCCTGCCCGATGAGACATCCATCTGCAGCATCTACTGCAGAGGCTCAGGAGAGCAGCATCCTGATACCTGCTGTCAAAAGCAGTCCCTTTTCCCCTCTCTGTGAACCATCTCTTGTGATGTTTTCCACAAGGCAGCCCCAAGTATGTAAAGACGTGTGTGTTTTCTGTGAACGCAGCTGCTGCTCTTGACCCATCTGCCAGGAATTCTGCTCCTCAGACACAGCTTGCTTCCTCCTGGTGTCTGTCTCCCTGTTCCATCAGAAACAAACATTTTAACACAGCTTTGCTTAATGCAAAAGAATAACACACTCTCCTTTTAAGGGCATGGTTCAGAGCATGAATGAATCCAAGGATGGGCTGAATCTCCTGTCAAATGGGTGTTTTAGTTTGGACAGCTGTATAAAGTATTTGTCGCTGTGGAAACACTCTTCTTCCACTGCATAAAAATTCCCTAAGCAAGTGTGTCTGGGCAATGCCAAACCTAGTTAGTGTAGGGTGAAGCTTCTTGAGAGTCTCTGTCCTTCCTGCTCAAAAGAAAACCGACTCCATGTTTCATCTTTAATTGAGTTGAGTTTTGCTCTGCTACACAAGCTTTCTCAGCAGCACAACCAATATTGGGACTGAAGAAAAAACAGCAATTTGTTTTACTATTGTAAGGAGAGAACAAAGAAAAAAATGTTAAAGACCCCTCAAACATAAAACAAACTTAAGAGCAAGCTGCTTTTAAAACACCTGCCTCTCACCTCTGCTAAAAAAGGGATGTAACTGAATTACTGAGGGCCTGGATCGTGCACTCAGGAGTCTTTCCACACCATGGTCATGGTGCTGCCAAGGGCGTGCTCACGAGATGTCCTCTAATCCAGTTAGAAGTGCTCTTCCAGGAACCATATCATTATGGAGTTGGAAATTCTGGAAACTGGGTGGATGCAGTAGTACTGGAGAGCTGCTGTGCTCTTCCCTTCTTTGTGCTCAAAATATTTCTGGAATGAGCCCTGTCCTGCTCTGGCTCTGCTCCTGCTGGCTGAGCACAGCGGTCTCCAAAGGGCTCCTGTCCCCTCCTGGTGCTCTGGCTGCAGGCAGGGGCAAGGGCTCTGCAGGGCTGGGTGAAGCCTCCTCTGTCCTGCTGTGCCTCTCTTCCCTTCAGGATCACCTCATTGATGAAGTGATTGGTTCTTGTTTGCCATCAGGAGGGGCCTCCTGATCTTTTCATCCCAGAGGTTAAATTTTTGATGTAAACGGGTCTGCTTTGGTCCACAGGTCACATTGCCTGTGCCTGGCTCTTAAGCAGGAGAGCATCTGATCGAGGTTGGGCTTTCTGCCTTTCAGGGCTTTGATTTGATGGGAAATAGCGACAGGCACAGGAGGAAAATCAGCTGCAGGCTTTGGACTCTCTTTTTGTAATGTTAGGTGTGTTTGTTTATTTGTTTGTGTTTGCTTGTTTGTTTTACTGTGCTGTGCCCTGGACAGTCTGCTTGGCCACCCCTGGCATTTGGTAAGTGTGTGCTCTTTTAAAGAGGAGCATGTTTGAAACTAGAGTAGCAGCTTCTGAAATTCCTCCTGTGCTGCAGTCCTTCCTGTGAGGAGCAGGATGGGCAGTGACTCCAGAGGAGCAGCCTTCATCCCTTAGAAGAGATTCCTCAGTGTGAGGTCTCTGCTGTATGATGTTGGATCTGATGCTGCCGTGTCCAGAAGACATCTGGGCCTTTTTATTGTAATCATGTTTGTGCATTCAGACCAATTTTGATGGTTATGAAGGTTCAAAAAAATCCCAGAGATCTTAATAAGCTAATTCAGTAACTGTTTGTGGCTTTTGTTGTTCTTCTTTGTTGTGAGGACAGAACTGGTTCTTGCTGATGAGTGCTGCATGAAAATTATATTATTAGTAATTACTGGTAATTTCTTGTCTGGAAGCTTCAGGTTTGTGGGAGCACTTGAATCCATTTACTTCTGTATTTCCTCTGGCTTGGCTGTAGCATCTCACAGTACCTCAAGACACTTGAGCAGTTCCCTTTCCTCCATGGCAACTTCTCACACCAGTTCTGGGTGGCAGAAGCAGTTCCCTCTCTGTCCTGATGTGGATTTTCTGTCCAGTCAGGGCATCATTGAGGTGTTGAGGCTTCCCCCAAGCGAAGGGAGCAGCTCCAGCCCTGGCTCATGAAATGTCAGTGCAGGGTAATGGCTCGGGGACAGGGGGAAGGCAAAGGACCAGAATGTGCTTCTACATTTTCCCCTTAAAATTGTAATTTTACTTTAAATGTGCTGTGGTATCACCGTGGTTTCTGTCAGCTGGCAAAGTGAAGGATTAGTCACAGAGGTTTGTTTTGTTTTCTTCTAGGGAGGCTGGCAGAAAGGTAGAAAGAAAAAAAGTGTACCATTAAACAAAAATCCCTGGCAAAACAACAACCCTAGACCACCAGCTTTTCAAAGAAAATGGCAGTATTGCTGTATTTGCTCTTTATGGGGAGCATCACCTGGCTAAGGTGTCTCAAGTCTCTCTTTTAGATTTAGATTAGGGATATTCCTGATTTTTGAGTTGTGCATGGAAACATGCATCGAAGGTAATTGTACCTGGCTTAGCTATGGAAATGGGAATAAATATAAGTACTGCTTAATTCTCCAGTTTGAGAATTACCTTTTCTCCTTGTGCCAAATACTGAGGTTTTTTTTCTTGATCATCATTGGATAGAAACATTTTTATCCCTCTCTCAGCCTGAGATTTATAGAGGGAGGCTTCTTAAAAGCTGTATCTTCTGTTTTGATTTGGTTTCCAACATCCTAATTACTTCTACTTCCAGCCATGCCTCTGTATTTGCTTTCCTTTCATCTTCCCGACTCTGATTGGAAGTAGCCTTAGACCAGCAAAGAAAGAAATCTTGGCTGCAGGTGAGATAATCAGCATTTGTGGAGGAGGAGGGCTGGTGGCTGGCACCTTTCACAGGACCTGCAGCCTGGGAACACTCGGGAATGCTTGGGAACGCAGCCGGAGGTGGGGCAGCCACAGGGTCATCTCAGACAGCTCTGGCAAGGGCTGGTGGTTTGAAATTTGCTGGGAATAAATAGTAAGTAAGTAAACCCTGGGATATGCTTGGAGAGGCAGCTCCTGCAGATGTTCCAAGCTTTTGTGAAAGGAGCAAGCAGGAAAAGCAGGGGGGCTTGCACCTTTTTTCTTTCCCTACGCTGTACTAAGTTTATCCACGTTTTCAATCTGTTTGTTTTAGATGTCCAGCTATTCTTAATAAACACCTGATTCCTTACTGGTTGGAGATGCTGATGAGATGGGGGCTCTAGGGTATAAGACTATGGCTTCTGTGTCCAGGTAATAAGGTGGCAGCAACTTTGATTCCTTATGTCAGCATCTCTTCATGACTTTCTGCTCAGGAAGGTCAGTAAAGCTAAAGAGCAAATAACTTGTTCCCTAAGCAATAGGCTCAAAGTGCAGGTTGAGTTTATATTTGTGGCTTTGTTTTGAATTTTGTTGTTATTGGCTAAAGAAATGCTTGTGCTCTTCTGGTGCTCTGTGAACTCAGCTGCTGTGGTGCCCTTCAGTGCCTCTGGATTCGGAGTGGGAGGAATGTTTGTTATTTTGTGTGATGGAAGGGCCTGGCTGTTTTCAGATTCTGAGATGTGTAAAACCTTCAAATGCCAAAATATTGGCAGGGTGATGCTAAACTTTCCTCTCGTGCAGGTAAGTAATGGGAGATTTGCTCTGATTTGTAAGATAATAATTTCTCACTGGTTACTTCATGTAAACACTGATGGGGGTTTTTTATGAACTGATTCTCTTGCTGCCCCCTCCTGCCCCTGGGGAGAGATCTTTAGCAGCACATGGAAAATGTGACTGACCCTGAAAGGTCAGATTCAGTCTACCCTTCTGCTTTTCTTATCCTGCTTGTCAGACAACACATCTTACTTGCTTTATCTCCTGTCCAGATCTGGGTTTTTTTTCTGTATATCTAATTTTTTTCTATGTGTGAATTCTAAATAGAATTTCTATAAAATATGGTGGCAGTAGAGCTGTTCCCTGAGCATAATTTACTGTGCTTTATGGCTTCTGCTGATCTTTTTTTAGTTTCTTGCTACGGATGATATTGATTGGAGTACAGCATTTTTATGCAGCTGAAGGAAAAGGTTATGTTATTACAGATTATATATATTTTTAAAGACTGTTTTACAATAATAAACACATACAGTCAGTGGTTACCAAAAGTTATTATTAAGTAGCTATAAAACCTCTAACAAGATAAACCATTTAATGTATTTGGTGGTTAGTGTCTTTAGCCCTGCCTTTGATGGCGTGGTAGGTAGAGTGTATATTTAGAAACTAATTCCAGAAAAAAAACATCTGTCAGACTAAAGTGTTTCTCAAGACCCAAAAAACAATCCTGTTTTTATTTTTCTTAGCAGAAAATCATGTGCTCTGCATGAAAGATGCTAGTGTAAGGCTTTGGGGAAAAAACAGGGACGATGGGTTTGTAACATCCCAGCCGTCCCAGGAGAAGGAGATTCACATGGCATTCCTGCTGGGATGGAGACTTGGATGAGCAGCAGAGTGTTGGTGTCCAGATTCACTTCCAAAACTCCTGGATTTGGGGTTGGCTTTTATTTCTGGCTTTGTAGTAGAGCTCAGGGGTGTGCAGTCAGTTGAGCTTAGCACCAGGCACTCTGTGGATGTTATTCCTCTGTCTGGAAGGGGTTTGGGGATGCATCAGGGAATGGTTCAGTTTGTAACAAGCAACTTCCTTCCATGCATGTTTGTGCCTCTCCTGGTGGAGCTGCCTTGCTTCTGCCAAGCACTGGAATATGGTTTTCCAGAACATGAGCAGAGCATCCCAAGTGATTTAAAAGCCATTACTAAGCATTCCTGTCTTTTTCTTCCCTTTTCTTCTTTTTCTCTTTTTTGATGTCACAGGTAAATGCTTGTCTGGAGTAGGGAAGTGTGTGATAGAACATTCAACTTTTAAACTTTTTTTTTTCCTGAATGTGGCCAGTTAGCTCATTAGTTGAACTTGTATGCTCTTGGTAGTAATATTTTTTTCCTCTTGGATTTTTTTTTTCCCTACAGGGATGTGTATTTGACTGAAAGAATCAATTGCTTCTCTTGCACATCCCAATATTTATTTGCTTGAATGGTCCTGCTAATGAGAAAAATGTACATTCTGAAAGGCTTTACACACTCTAAGGAAAAGTTAAGGAAGTTCCTTTATTTGTCGTGACACTTAACTACAAGAACTGGCCCATAAGTAACAGGAAAAAAGTTGTTTCTAATACCGAACAGCTTTGTCCTCTGAAATACCGCTACTGGCAATATGTGGTTATTCCCATCAGGCAGCCTGAGGGATCTAAAAAAAAGCTTTATTGGCATCAGTTGGGTGTTACCTGTGTTAGCCCTGTGTGCCTGAGCTGCTGGAAAGCTGGGGAGGAGCTTGCACATGCAGATTTTTTTTCACCAGAATTACAGATTTCACCATGTGTGTGTTTTATCTTGTCAGTTTTTTGAGGCTTTTCTCTTTTCCCACTGTGGTTTCTATGGGAATGTCACGAGTTTGGGTGGTGTGTGTAACCCTCCCAACTGCAGCACAGTCTGTCTCTGTATTGCTTAACTTTTGGGGATTTTTTTTTTTTTTGGTGCTTGTTTTGTGCTGCAGGACAGGGGCAGAGGATGTTTGACATTAACTGGGGGTGCCAGTTACAGGGATGGAAGTCAGAGATTATTTCTCCATCTTCTGGAAGTGAAACAATTAAGTAAAAAAGCTGCACAAACCATTGTTTCTATGCAAGCTCCGGGATGGATCTTTACCATCCCCAGTCCCCTGGGGTGTGATGCAAGCTGGGAGCCATCCCAGAGGTGGAAAGTTGGTTTGGGGAATGAAGGAGGAGAGGGATTTCTGTTGCTGACCCCAAGAAGGGCACTATTGAGTGAAAGGTTTGTCTCTACCACCTTTTTCAGAGGAACTGGTATGTGCTAAAATATCTGAGGGAACTGGGAGTGTTCCTAGCCCTGGGCACAGCGCTCCATGCATTTAAAAATAAAAACTGCTGACATTTCTTTCAGCTGTCCTTAGTGTGAATCAAAGCACTCCGGTTTCCAGTATTTCTCAGCACTGACAACACCAGGCTGGGCAGCAGAGATATTTTAGCCCTGCATACAGGATTAGTGGTGTCTTAGGGGAGGAAAATGAGGCACCTTGTGTTCCAGCAAATGAGCAATTTACTGTTCACTGAAAAAAGTCTGGTGTTGCCTGGTGGATGGTTCTGTGCTGTACAAGGCTTTTGATCTGGAAATGCTGTCAATCACCTGCAAGCTGAAGAGCTGGAAGAGAGTTGTACTTGCTGGTAACTTTGTGCTCATTTGCTGCACTAGCTCAGGGAGCTTCTTCCAAAGACTCTTCAGTGCAGATTGTAAGAACTCAACTCCAAAGGCATAAAGGAATTTAGGTAACAAATCCCCTTCCCCTTTTAGAACATGATAAGTTAAGCTTTGGTCTTAGGGCATCCAAACCCTAAACAAGGGGTTCAGGTGGGATTTTGGAGACAGTTGCCTGTGATGCAAATACCACACTTTGCTATTTTCTCTGTTTTTAAAACCTCCTTATGCCCCATAGTTTTCTGCCTGGGTGCTCCCCTTTCCCTTGGTCTGCCAGCATTTTTGCAGGAAGAGGTTTTGGGCCACTAAGGGTGAAAGATGCAACAGGAACCCAGTAAATCATCCCCTTTGTCCTTGTCCTGGGATCACCCCTTGTGCTGCACCCAGTGCATGTTGGTTTGGGTGGGGAGAGTGGAGGAGCCTCCCCCAGGAGGGTTTTTGTAGCCAGTCACAGGAATGCTCTTAGGGAACATTGCTGGAGGTGTGGATAGAACTGGAGGTATTAATGCAGGCTTTTACCACATCATCTTAGCAAACCATTTTCTCCAATAAATGTGACAAACTGACCTGGGGCTTCCAGAAGAATTTGTTCCTGAATCCTGAAGGAGTTCAGCAGTGGGAAGTGTTAGGGAGGCTGACACTGCTGTCTTGGAAATCTTGGAGGTGATTGCTGAGAAGAGGAATATGAGAAAATGACTTCCTTCTCCTTCAGATGTGTGCATTTTGTAGCTGTTTGGCTAATCTGATTATCTCATCTTGCATGGGATGACAAATGGGACAGATAGCTGTGCCCTGCTCCGTTGGGTCCTTTTGTGCTAAAGGAGCACATGACCTTATTTTGAAAGAGTAAACTCCTGCAGGAATAAATACAGTAAAGAGAAAAATGCAGCTTTCTCTACTTTCCCTTGTGAAAGGCTTCAAAAACGTGTCCATTATTCTGTGAAACAGTGTAGTTTTAATCTGTCAGCATGGAACTGGAAAATATTTTCAGCTCAAAATAACCTCCAGAAAGAAAATAGCTTCCATGTGATCGCCTATTCAGAGGAAAGCTACTGGACTTTAGTCCTAAGCAAAGATTCCAACCAACTTTGGCGCTTTAAAGAGCAGTAGTGGTGGTCCTAAATTTGACTTTACCATGTCCACTCTCCAGCACAGCCCTTTGCTTTGGTCAGGTCAACAGAGCTAGCTTCACATTGGCTTGTCTTTGTTGCTGGTGCTTTCAGTTGCTTTGAGAGTGGCTTCAGTGGTGTGAAATGCAAGGAAAATTTTCCAAAATGTAATTATTGAGCCATTACTTAGTTGGCAAGTCGTTTTCAAAGCTTGCCATTGTCCTTTTGTCCTCTTTATCATCGTTGGGAAAAAAAGCATTAACCTATGCCTGAGAAGGCAATGATTTGCTTGGTTTTTGATAGAGTCAGACCTATTTATTTTGTCAGTAGGAGATGCTTTTAATGTATTTAGCAGTAAATCATCCTGAAGCCAGGTCTCTGAACAGCTCTTGCTCATGTTCTTTCTCCTGATGGGGCTGTCGGGATGTTGTTGCTGAATGTGCAGAAGAGAATGGCCATTCTTCTTTCTCTTCTAATTTCAGAGATCAACAGGGATCAACTGCCTTACATTTTTAGAAGTAGCAATTCTGGTTAGTTTGGAACTTGGAAGATTTCTCTCCCATTAGCTAATTAGGACTATTATACTCTATTGCCATTATTGTCACTCGGTATTTTTGAGAATCAAGGGTGAAAAGTGACTGTATAAAATGAAACTCATCAGCGAGGCTCCCTGGGTCTATTGTGAGTCACCCTCGCTGATTTTAGTGACAAAAATAAATCTTCTGTTACAACTGTTGACTCCTGCAAGCCCTGCAGTTACTCATTGCAGGAGCTGGAGCTGGTTTGTGCCTTAGGAAGAGCCACTGTCACCAACATGTGGCTAGGGAGGCATCTCACCCCCGGGTGGCTCCTGTCAGCCAAGCTCTCCACCTCTAGCCTAGGATATGTTGTTAAGCTTTTCCTACCTCTTGGATTGTTTTGCTCTTTATCAATTTTATTAAAAATGCTGGAGGTGAATAATGCTGTCCTGAGGAAGGAGGGGCAGCAGGTTCTTGGCAAAAGCTTGTGTTTCAGTGGGAGAATAAAGAGAATAGGGTCCTGGATTTCCATAATTATTGATGCCTTTTCTTTATTTTTTTTAAACTGAAAACATGAATTGCACACCTGAGCAGCTGAGATAATCTTCTGGCAGTGGTCTGTGTAATTTAAAAAAATTGTTAGCAGCTTGTCACTAAAAGCATGGGTTGTTAGTGCTGCCATTGCTTATGCTTTGCTTTTCTTCTTTGTAATTATCATGACTGGTATTTTTAGGGCAGCTTTGCAGCTTGTCTATTTTCTCCCAAGTTGGCTAAAAATGCTGGTCTCACGTGACATGATAAATATTCTCTTGGAAACTAATGCTGTATATATCCTGAACTTCCTGTTCTGCTGATGTCTGGATTCATTCCTGAAAATTGCAGGAGCTGCAGGAAAGGTGTCCCTTTTTATTGAAGCTTGGGCATGTGACTGTTAATTGTCTTAAGAGTAGCTTGAATGGTCTCTGCAGATAAATCATAGACTGGAATGTTTTTGTTTGCTTTCGCTTTTGGGTGGTATTAACCTTAGCTGTAACCTCTTTCAATTTCTGTTATCTTTTAATAAGGACTTCCTAGAGCTCTGATCCTGCAGTGAAATCCATGCAGAATCTGGCTGTGGCTGCAGCAGCGAGGCTCACACGGAACATGGGGCTGCTGCTGCTCTGGAGCTTCTCCACTCAGTGCTCCAACTTCCCCACTGGAATCCCAGGGCTCTTCTCGTTGATTTATTGAGTTGCAGGCTGCCCTTACAGGAGCTTTACTGTGTCTCCTGTCTGTGTCTCCAGCACACATGGGTTTCTCAGAGATGTTGAGAACTGCACATTGCTGGTGCCCAGCCCCAGGACTTGTCCCTGCTGTCCCTGTCTGAGCTCCCACCTGCTCCTGGGCAGGTCTTGGAGCCTCAGCACGGGTTGAACACACCCACCCAGAACGAGGTGTCTGCTTGTGTGTTACACGTGATGACAACGCTTAACCCAAAAACTCAAGGTTGCAGTGGGAACCTTCTGGTAAAATTGCTGTATATGCTCCTTTCAATGACACACTCCAATTCCATGCAGGCTGTGGGATGTTGGTGGGTGGTCCTTAGGTGGAAAAGGTGTCATTTGTGAGCTCTTCCAGGCAAGGTACAACTCATGATGAGCCTTTGCTGTGCGTTTGGGCAGTGTTGCTTAGGTTGATCCCAAGGTTTCCTACTCTTGCAGGAGTTGACTGTGTGTGCTGTCACTCCTGGGAACGCTGCTTCCAAACACTCCCTGGAACCCCTGAAAGACCAAGGCCTTGTTTGTGTTACTGATTTCTGGACTTTGCTGACATTCAGGATTTTTGCTTACTGACAGACGCAAAATAAAAGCAAATCTGTGGAAGAGCAGAAATGGAACTTTTAGGCTAATGAAGCTCTATTGTGTCTGACAAATGGGTGGCTAATCTGCTGGAGAAGGGGGAGGGTTGACTCTTAATGAGAAGTTATTACATGTTGAATAGCTGTTAAATTGCTGTATTAATAAAGTAGACAATCTTCTCTAGCTTGTCTCCTTAAAGTATTCTTTTAATTGAGAACCCCCTTTAATCCATTCTTTTAAAAATTAATTAAGATTTTGAAAAGCACTTCTTTGACTGTGATGGCCTGGTTCAGATTAAATTGGGGTTATGTCATGACTGCTTCCTTATGTACTTCAACTGTAATTTATGGACTCAGTGGATAACACTAACTGCATAAATAAGAGTTCAACACTTGTAAGAATGAGACTAATGGGCTGATTTTTTTGGTCACAGTTCTTTGAATTGGCAGCAAACAGAAGAATAGAAATGAGATGAGAAAACAGGGTCTGGTGCCTGGAGTGAGAACTTTGGTATTATTTTCAGTTCAGCTCCTGATTGTTTTGACTGTGAGCCAGAATTTGCAGTGAATTTTGGACTAACCTGTCTAAACTTTAATGTCCCTCAGATATTGCATTACTTGGAGACTGCAGGCAGCTTTTTTTGCACAGACTAATTGTCCTTTTCTTCATGCCATGTTGTGATCAAGCTGGAATGTTGAAGTCCTTTGGCTCCTCTGTTACACTTTGTGGATATGCCAAACCCGCCAGCTTTGGGTGGTTTTGACTTCCCACCTGTTAGTTCTGGGGTTTTTGGGAGGCTGTCCCTCAGGACCAGCACACACATGTGCTGTCTAAGAAAGCCCAGCTCCTGAATGAGGTCACTGTTTACAAAGCAGATTTATGTCAGATATAAATACAGCTGTAATGCCCTTTAGCGAAGGGCATGTGGGGCTGTGCAGCTCCTGCAATCTGAGAGCTCACAGAGCTGGATCAGCCAGGATGGAGAAATTCCCAAGGTGTGAAGCAACTGGTCAGGCATGGCAGGAGCTGGAACGCCAGGACAGGGACCTGCAGCACTTGGTCAGAGCCATCCCTGAAATCTGATCTGAGAGGGTTGGACACTTTGTGCTCCGTGCCGTGCTTCCTCAGCTGCTCAGGCTGGAACAAGGTTTCCATCCAATGCTGCATCTCATGGAAAGGAAAATCTTGTGCCTGAACCCTTAGTAAGCTTGCTTGTGCAGCACTCTCTTATAAGGGACACTTCAAAAAAAACCACCCCCCAAACAATTTGGATATTTGTTGGGGAACAAAGGAAAAGTTTATTTGAACGGGTCTTGGGGGTCAGGAAACAGATTTTATTTTTGTTTTTTGTTTACATTAAATTGCTTCTTTTGACCCACATGTACAGTATGACTTCTTGTTGCAAGACACCCTGATGGACTTATGAAGCTGAATTTGTAGTTGGAGGAGGCAGTTGAAATCCCATTTAATTTGAGGAATAAAACCACACACGAGTCCTCAAGGAACAGCAGAATTCTACCCTTGGGAAGGCTCTCTGCTTGCTTTGTCAGGCTGAAACCACAATATGTGCTCTGTGGCTGTTAAATGCTTTGATACATTCAGAAATTTTCTGTAGAAAAGAGAATAGTTTCCTGGAGAGAATTCTGAGTGAAGCCAGCTCTTGGCTTTCTAAAATCAGTGTCAGTGGGAATGGCTGTGGGAGAGGTTCAGCAAAATGGGTTAAAATTAAAGGCCAAAGGATTTGCTTCGAAGTTTTGTCTTGTGGATTTGACAGCTGAAAAGTGAGTTTGGTTTGTGATGGCCAAGATATTAATGCAAAAATTGGGTTCAGAGCGCCACTTAATTACATCTGAGAATATTTTCCCTAGCAAGGATTATTTGCATGGGGTTTTGGGGATACTGATGTAAGTGAGGGTTTGAGCATCTTTTCATCTTGAGTAGTTTCTTTCCTTGTCATTTGTTGAAGCAGGAGGTGTAGAGCCCTTCTAGAAGAGGGAGAGTGAGTGTTTGGTTGTGGCCATGCTGGTCTGAGTGTCACAGGCTGCCTGGGCAGCTCTGCCACTTCAAATTACTGCACCAACCAGGCCTGCATCTACCAAGATTTCAACAAAAAGAAAAGTTCTTGAAGCTCCCATATGCTTTCCAGCAGGAAAAGATCTTGTCTGGGGGTGACAGGAGATGGGGTGAGATGTGTGCTGAGAACCTCTGGGCTCTTGGGGAAATCTGATATTTTCAAGAATCATTTTATTTTCTGCAGAAGTTACTGATATCTTGAAAGGCAGTTGGTAAGAAGAAAAAAATTCTTCACATTTTTTTCTTGCAGAATTGTGCCAATTATCAGGAAAACTGAATTTGCTTGAGCTACCCCACTCCCTCCTCTGTTTATAAAAAATTATTTTGTGGGAAAAGTTGCATGCAATCTTGAATCTGCTCTGTCACTGATTCTCTCTTGGATATTGGGCCAGATAATTTTTTCTCTTATGTCTCAATTTCCCTGCAAATGAGGGATAATGGTGGTTGTCCCTGAGGCCAAGGCAGAGCTTTAATGTATCCCTCAAGCACCAAGAGCTGCTGCAAGGAGCTGGGCCCCAGCCAGGCACTCCTGCTCTGCTCTGGGTGGGTGACTCAGAGAATGTTGTTTCCTTGTTTCTTGCCAATTTGTCTCCTGTACCACTCCTGTCCTTGGCTTGGATGAATTAATTTATTATTATTTTTTTAAGTCCTGGATTCAGTTTCCAGTTTCAGCTATGTTTTAAATGATCATAGTGTGTCCTTTGGGTTGTGTTTTTTATGGAGTGGGCAGACTGGGGAAGGATTATGTTGGGTTTTCCCAGAGGAGGTGGGAACTGGGGATGTGGATAACACCTGGCAGTGTCCCTGAGGTCTCTCCTTACCTGAACTGGCCGTTGCATCCTGGTTTGGCAGCACGTGCAGAGCTCCTGGCTGTAGTGGAGGTGCAGCTGTGGCCCCAGGGCAGCAGCTGGATCTGGGGCAAAGCCAAGGCTGTGGTACCATCAGCAGCTCCCCAGAAAGGGACCTGGAGCTGCCTGACCCAGAACCCCCAAGCTGGGACTGTCCAAGTGACTGGACAAAGCTTCTTTAGACTTCTCAAAGAGGAATAAGGGACAGAAATGACCCAGCAATTTGTTACCCAGACTAAAGAAGAAACGGAACTGGTCTGGCACTTCAGCCTCCTCTGTCTCAACTGGCAAAAGTGCTCAGCTGGAAACACCCTGGAACCCTCTAGATGGTGTGGGTGGTATTTAGAGGCTGGGTGTTCCATGTTGTGGTTAGCATTGAGGATGATTTGCAAGAGCAGTAAGATGTGATGGTTTAAAAATGCACCATCACTTCCTATGTGGGATGTGGAATGGTAGAAAGGAAGAAAAAACAGCAGCCCAAAATGTGCTGAATAATGAACTGAAAGTGGTTATTGATTAGCTGTGCACTTTCATTACCCTGCTGCAGTCCAAGAGCAGCGAGCGATTCTTTTTTCTTTATTAAAAAAAAAAGGAAAAAAAAAACTTTCAAAGGCACTTATGAAATATTTAGTGTAATTATTTCCAAGATCAAAACTCCAAAGAAATTACCCAGCCACAGAAACCTTGTTAATCTGTTGGTGTTATGGATGAAAGATGCAACAGAAATATTAAACTTTTACTGCTCTTGTGCAAAATGGCCCTGTACTTTGCACCTCAATTGCACCATTATTCATCAGCCTTCACTGCTGTGTCTGTCGTGCTCCCCATTAAGAATTTTAGGTGTCATTACAAGTTTCTTCTGATGGAGTGGGACTTATTTTCTTTATCCCCATTTTGCCTTTAGGCAAGGCAAGTCTCAGCCTAATGAAAGCAGTGTGAAGTATTACAGTGCTCTAGCGCTGCCTTTGCAATGGTACAGTGTTTCTCTCCATGAAATAGTCTTTTTAAACCAGCTTTGAATGCTCATTTCCTGTTCCACATGATATTTGCATAAGCGAGGGAATAAAATGTTATTTCTGTCAGGACTGTAACTACTGAAAACGTGGAGTAGCTGTTGATGACCCTTTTCAGTTTGGATAGGGAGTTACTGAGGAAGCAATCCAGGGTCTGTCCAATGTTGACTCAAATCCCAAAATTGCGTTTTTGTGTCTCAAAAGCAGGTTTAGTGGATCTGCAAGTGTTTGGAGATAAAAATTCAAATTAACATTGAGAAATAGCCTGAAATGGGCTGTAGGTTGGAAAAGATGAACATAAAGACCCATGAATAAGCTATAAAATGGGAAATGGGTGCTGTGGTTGCCATTCCAGGGGAGTTGGGATATGGCTGTGATGGATTTGGGACTGAGTGGCTTTCAAGTGCCTTGTGTAGAGAAGTAGGAACAAGAGGCACAGGAAATACATAGAGCTTTGGACTTCAGCCTCCCTGCTCTCAATTTCTTACTTTCATGCTCAGTGACTGGTAAGATGAAAGAGTGGGAGTTTTCATGACTTTCTGCTCTTGATGTTTTAATATAAAACTGTGATTTCCAGTGCCACTAATGGAGAGAAAGAACAGGGATGGTGTGGACATAGACATTAAGAGCCTGGATGGATTTGTGGCTGGGATTTTACTACTTAATACAAGTGAAGCCTTGACCAGCTGGTGGGAGCTGCACCAAGCTCCCTTGTGCTCCCTCTCCCGAGTTCTGTCAGGAAGAGGGATTGTACCACCCAGAGCTGTGAAGTGTAAATGCAATAACCTCCCAGGGAGGCTACCTGGAAAATTAGATATGTTTATTTTGTTGTTAAACTTGGCCTACCTCCCATCTCTCTGCCATACTTCTTCATGCCAGTGGCCCTACAGACTAATGGATGTGCCACCAACCAAAGAAAAATCCTGTCCATGCTGTTTAACTATGGCATTCCATAGATTTTTCTCTACAGTAGTTTAATGAGCTGCCAGCAATTTTCAGTCTGTTTTCAGCCAACAACACTGTATTTGCCACACTGTCAGTGCTGCTTTTATTTTTGTTTCCGTGTGTGTAAATATATATGTATGTCTATATATATGTATCTATATATAAAATATATATTACATATCTATATTTATGTATTTGTGTGTGTAATGTTGGCCTATTTTCAGTGGATAATGCTGAGTCTTTGATTAAGAGCAGCCCCATTAAAGCAGGGTCTGCCCAGTTCCTTTAGCTCACCAGCTTCTGCGGCCTGGCCACAGGACACTGGGGTTTGTGGCTGCTCTCCTCATGCACACTGCTTGGAAATGTTTAAACTTCAATGTCAGCGTGCTTTTTAATATTCATCTTTATCCCCAGTATCAGCAAAAGGATTAGAGGCTGGTTTGTCTTTCCCTCTGAACTCATCTGTGGCTCAAATGTTCTTATTAGTTCTTTTAATGGCTTCTTTATTAGTTCGTTATTGCATAACCTGCAGGCACGACAGGACTTGAAATGTTAATTTTCCAACCAAAGTTCAGCTGATGGACTTCACCTGATCCCCCTGGAGTCGGTGTGTGCATGGGGAGGGCTGGCTGGCTTTGCACCACACCATCGCTTACAAAGCAGAGGGAAGAGAGTCAGTTTTTCCTCTCCCAGGTGTTAAAGGAATAATAGGAATGGAAAGTACAAAAAACCAGCACAATATCCGAGAATGTTTAAGCAGAAAAGGCTGTGGGTGTTGTGCACACTTTGCTGTGGTGTTACTTTCCCCCCTCCCCTTCTCCTCACGTTGCTTCAAGCCAGTATTTGGCTGCCCAGTGAACTATAACAAGATTTAATAGCTCCAGTGTCGCTATATTGCATTTGGACTGCTTCCATCCTTCAGTTGTAATAAACGTCTGCTTTACAATGAGCTCCTAAATTCTATAAGTGACGTCAAATTGTATCTAATAATGGAAAAAAGATCAAGTACTGTAAATGCGACTTGTTTGCCCTGTCTTACCAAGCAGCGTTTGTCCTCAGCTCCTCGCTGTGCTGCCTGCCTTCCAGAGCTCTGGAGCTTGCCCTACACCTGGGAAAAGCTGATTTCCACAAATGCTTGTGTTTTCCTTGTCCTCCTCCCCCCTTCCCTGACCGTGTTGCAGGCAGTGGCCAGCCCCACGAGGAGCCCCGGCACTGCAAGGGCTGCCGCAGTTTTGCCATGCGGGCGCTTGTTCGTTAGCTGCTGATTCACTGTGAGATGGGATCTAAGCTCAGTCATGAAACTCGGATGTGCAAACATCTGCATGGTAATTTTCTCTCAGAAGATGTGACAGATGAGATGGGCGATTAGGATGAACAGCCCCACTGAGAGTCACACACTGACACAGTGGCCTTGGAGCCCAGAGCGTGTGAACTGTGCGCTTTTAAGGAGCTTTAACTTTTGATCTATTTTTTCTTTTTCTCCCCAGGCCTGATGAGTTTTTAAATCTGCTTAGCTGTCAGTGAGCAGGTACAACCCACACTATGAAAACTGAAAACTGCTGATTTTAAAAGGCTCGTTCTGTCTCTTCAGCTTAGTGCACGTGTGTGTGAGAGAGACGGTTTTGAGAGTAGTGATGAGTGTTTTGTGGCCACAAAGCTGCTGTGTAGAAATGTTGAGGCTTTTTAACCTTCCAATGTAAATATGGCTTGAAACAGTCCCACTGGAGAGATCACTTTGGTGGGGTTGGGTGAGGAGGGGAGAGAAAGGAATGGTAAAATATGAGCACTCATCATTCATCTTCTTGGAAAAGCCTCGTTAATTGTGTTTTCCCCTGACCTTTACAGAGCACTGGTCAATCATGAGAGATTCATGGTGACACTTATGCTCCAGCCTAGAGTGTGCTGAGCACTCACAAACCGAGATGTTCCTCTCTGTCCTGTGGGATGTGGGCAGCACAATTGCCAGGCTGTGCTGGTCCCTGTGATGAATCTTGGGCTGTGTGTGCCACACAGCTCCTGGAGACGATTGGGCAGGCAAGGCTAGCAAGTGAGGGCTGAGCAAGGTTTGATAACCATACTCATGGAAAGCTTCTGAGAGACAGGGACACTGTGGACAAGCAGGATCAGAGTGACAGGGAATGGTCTTTGCAGCAGTGCCACTCTGGACAGATAAAGCTGAGCAAGACTGCTCTGGGCCAGGAGGGAAACTGCCGCATTAATCAAGGTGTGAGTGCCGAGGCTGCCTTTGAAAACTGCTGACTTAGGCCCTGGGAATCTGTTTTCCATTTATCCTGCAGCTTCTAAAGGCATAAATAAATCCAAGCACAGTAAGTATGCAGTGCTTCCAGTCGTGGGAGAGCGCTGTGTCCTCCTCCAGGGAGCTCTGCAGAGAGGGAAGGTGGCCGGGCTGCTAAGCCTGGTGTTGCTTCCCAAAGTCCAAGTGTTTGATCCACTTGGGATCAGTGCTGACATCTCTGATACCGCTTTCTTCAAGGAAGCATCTTCCTGGGGGATAGAGGTGATGTAAAGAACCTAAGGAAGGTCTTTAGGGAGGTAGGTGAGGTCTCCGGGTAATGCCTTCGCTCATCCTTCTGCCATTACAGGTTTGGCTTGGTTTTCTTACAGTTGTTTCTGTTAATTATCTTAAATTTCTTGGTGATGTGAAAATATTGCAAGGAAGATTGTTCAATAGCTGAGTCAAGGATATCAATCCTTAGCTCATGAATTTGCTCTTTCATAGTGGAGACTTTTCTGAGCTTCAACAGAGAGCACAGCCCTGAGCAGGCAATGGGTGATCAGAACCTGAGACCTGGGGCTGGGACCTGCTTCTGCTACCAGCTGCTGTGTGACCCTCTATGATGGGTTGTCCTTTTAACTTTATAATGGCATAAAATGAATGTCCTGTCTGAGGCTGGAAAAAGCTCATTATAGTTGCTCTCTGTGTCTGGGGCCTTTTCTTCTCTGTTGAAAAGGGATGCAGCAGCCATAGCCCAAGGTGGGTTCCTGCTGCTGGGGTGTTGCTCACTGCAGCTCTGAAAAGCCTCTGCTCAGCAACCTGAGCATGGAAAACGTGAGCTGGTCAAAAATTAGTCATTGAGGTGACAGCTGCAAAGAGTCATAGCAGCCCTTTTGTAGCCTGAACCCACAGTGTGAGTGGTTCTCCTACCCTGAACCTGTAAAGCAGCTGGGATTTCTGCTGTCACACTCAGTTTCCATCCCTTCAGGGCCAGCCTGGGAAGCCTAGCTGGGATTTGGCCTCCAGCACTCCAGTAGCACAGTTTAACCACCCTTCTTCACACACTGAATCTTAATCCTTAATTACAAGCTGCCAGTTACTGTCAGCCCTTTGCTACCTCCTTTAGTACCAGGGAGGCTGCCTGGACATTCCCAAAGTGAACACCAGGTTCATGGGTTAAATGGAGAGATTCTGCTGGGTCTCTTGGTCTATTCAGCCTCTGCAGATCCAGATAATCCTCCCCTTATTTTAAAGCACAGGCACTTTTTTTAGGGAGTTTGTTGTTGTGAGGGAGACTGTTAAAATTGGAAGTAAATGGAGCAGGCTGTGCGTGAGCCTTTCAGACAGCCTGGAGCAATGGCTCAGAGGTGGACCTGACTCATCACAGCAGGATATTGACTCTGCAGCATAATTATGATGCTTTGAGAACCTGATTTTAAAATAATTGAGGTATAAAATTATGCGCCTGGCTCTCACAGTTACTGCAGCTCTGGGTATAAATTGAATAACGGGCTGTACAAATGTGCCACTTGGCTGTAGCAGGAACACAGTGAGTCTGGAAATGTCCTGCGTCACCGCTGCTTTCCTCTTGCTGGGAAGCTGGCTGCAGGCTGAGGTTTGCAAACAGCCTCTGGATCTTCCAGTTGTGCAGCCACAGGGGTTTGGCAAATCCATGGAAAGTCCAGCTTGGTGTAGCCAAAATCCAGTGGTGAAAGCCTGGCTGTTTGCTAATCCCAGCACGTGGAGTATCTCGAACACCTCTGGCTGCTTCTAGCAATGAGCTGGGTGCAGACAAATGCCATGGACACTTCTGGGATTTTGCCACCCGTTTGCCAGAGCTGTGTGGTGGCTCCCCTGCTTCCAGAAGTGCTTTTTCTCCCATCATTTCTGCAGAAAAACTCCTGTATTTTGTTTGTACAACACAATGTGAGGTCTTGCTGAGCTTTGATTCTCTACAAGACCCCAAGATTTTGGAAGGAAGTCACTGTCCTCAGTGAGTTGTTGGAAAGGGCCATTTTGTCACCTCTGTCCCACCTGGAATGGTGTTCCCCCAGATCTGAATTTGGTGAAATCCCATGTTTTTATTTCATGGTTTGATACCTGGGCTCCACTGCTCTGGAAAAGGTAAGAACAGGTTATTTTCAACTCAAAGACAACCCAAACTGCAAACTTACCTCGATAATTTACTTTTTTTTTTTGCCGGTCTGGCTAAAAACCAGGCAGCAAGTCAGGTTTGTTCTCTTTGTGCCTTCTTTGGGGTCTGCTGCTGCCTGCAGTCCTGTGGGCAGAGGCAAATACTGCTTTTTAATCATTGACTACAGGGAAGGAGAAACCTGAAGGGAACTTGACACTGAACCCTCAGCTTCTGTAAAATCTAAGCAGGAGCCAGTGCTGTGACCAGACAGGCTCTGCATGCCAAGGCTGCTGCTGTGCCTTCTTGGGGCCAAAATGTTGGGACTTTTAGCCTGTAATAAAATAAATCCTCTTGTGTCTCAGCCATCTGAATTATTACCTGACTGGCACTTCATTACAAACAGATTTTTTTCCATGTTGATACTGGTTTCTTGCCATTTTACTGCTTTTTAGGTTCTATTTTTTGTTTTATTCATCTCTTCCAATCGATAGAAATATCCTGTTTTTAGCAAGCAGTAAAGGCAGACGTGACTGATGTCCTTATGATGGAGCAGAATCACTTTCAGAGCATTTGGGGAACAAGGGGAGAAGCTTTTAAGTCTAATTTTCAAAGATCTCTAAAGCACAACAAACAGCTTAAGATGTGTAGCTGTCTCCCACTGCCATTAGCTCTAGGAACTGGGATCCTGGAGTTGCACCATTGCAGATCTGGTCCTTGAGATCCATCCTGTGGTGGTAACTGTTGTTCTTTGCCATGACACTAATTAAAAACCACTTAATGAGATTATCTCCACCTGTTCTGGAGGATTAGTTTGATGGAGGAAATCCTGCACGTGTGTGTGGATGCACACACTTCTGTGCAGAGCTCAGTGTAGGGAAGCAGAATTTTCTCAGAATTATTCTCTACAGGCTTTGCCATAGCAGAGACTTCTTTATCCTCCCCTCCATGCACACAGATTGCTCTGACAGCAATAAAATGCAGCAGAGAATTGAATTTGGAAATAAATTGTTTAGATGATGCAGCACCAGACAGATCACTATTCCAGAAGAGTCGGTCCGGGGTGGATTTGCTTTAGTGCCAGATTAGAAATGTGGCAGTCACAGGGAGGGGAACTGGGGGCCCTGTGGCACAGGGCTGGGTGTGCCTGGGCCAGCGAGCCCTGGGCAGTGTCCCCTGGGCAGTGTCCCCTGGGCAGTGTCTCCATGTGTGCTGGGGCAGCTCTGGCAGAGTTGTCACAGTAAACCTGGGTTATAAATACTGAGTGTTGTCCCTGGTTGCTCTGTGACCATGGGCATGTGTTTGAACCTCTCTAAACCTCGTAAAAGGTTGGTGAAGTGTTGTGCAAACACTGACTGGCACTAAGGGCTGTTGATAGTGGTGTGGTTTCCTGGTTCCCACATCATGGTTTAATCCACAAGATAAATTGGTTGGGTTTATTCTGTTGGTTGTTTTCACCAGTCACAGGGTTTGGAGCTGGTTTGGCTGCAGCAGCTTTCTCTGAAGACATCCAATAAGCAGGCACAGCAGAAAGGTGGATTTTGGTGACAAGAAGAAACCAAGTGAATGGTTTGTGTGCTATGAGAGCCATCACCAGATCCTGCCAGGGCTATCTTGGGCTGATAACAGACTTTGCTTCTTGTGCCCTCTTTTCCTCACCAGTCATCCTTTTATTTCCCCTTCCTTACATAAAGTTATTGTCTTTATCCACAGTCCATAGAGGGTACTAAAGGTATTTGAAAAGTTCCTGCTTTGACCTGTGGTATAGTTAATGCTGTATTCCCTGAATTCTTAACCAGTAATTCTGTTACAGTGCCTTGAGGTGGGGTACAATGGGATTTTTCTCTGTTGCACTTTGATCTTTGTATTCTTAGGCAGTGGGAGTGTAAAAATGAGCCTGACAGAAGTGACAGGAGGATCTTGCCAGCAGACTGTTTTGGAGGTGCAAAAAAAAGGGGTCCTACCAAGACTATAATTCAGAATAAAGCAGGGAAGAAAAGTACTTTTCTGCTGTCTTTATTCTTTGAATACAAAGGTCTTTCTTCATCATGTTATTACTGAGGGCTGAGGAAGTTGAATTATTGCTTTTCTTGGTACGAAATGAATTTGAGAGGATAAAACCTGATGCTTTTGAGAGGATGCATCTCTGGTGTGTTGCTGACACTGGAGACTGTGGGCAGCAGCAGATCTGCCTATTCATTTGGAGCTTTTGTCACATCTCTTCTGTGGAGATGCTGTTGAATATGAAAGTCTGTTATGATGGCAAAGGTCAGGAGGGTAACAGCTTTGATGGTATCCCTTGAAGCAAATCAAAATTCTTTTGAAAGATTCTGTTCAATTTGATATCAGAGGTCTGGTAGCACTCCAGGGATTCTTCTCTCTGCTATTACGCTTAAAGCTATTACAAAACTTAATGTTTGCCTGTTGTTGGTTTTTTTTTTCCTAAATAGGATGTTCTGCCATAAGAATGGAAAATAACGACTTCTCTCTTTCCTCCCCCTCCTCTCTGTCTGTTTCAGGGATCCTCGATGCATTTCCTTGCCATTATTTAAGGAGCCTTTACTAAAAGCTTTTGGATTGTGTTTCTGAGCAGACAAGAGATTTTTGTATCCAAAATGCTCATAAAGGAATATCGTATTCCTCTTCCGATGAGCGTGGAAGAATATCGCATCGCCCAGCTCTACATGATCCAGGTCAGGAAAATCTGCTCCCTGCAGGGCTCTGGGGGCTCTCTGTGGGCTGGGGGACAATTGCTGCAGGATTGCACATTTCAAATTTGGATTTTGGTGTTTGCTTATAAAGGAATAACGGGGAAAGTAATGCAAACTTCAATTTCTGACTTGCTTCCTTTTCTCTTTAAATTGGAGAACTTCTGTCTGACCTACTTGGGGGAACAATTCCTGTGGAAACAATCAGCCCAAGTGTGTGGGTACCTACTGGAAGGGATCAAGCTGTAGGGCATAAACAGCCACTGCTTCCCAGCTGGGTCCTGGTTACTGGTTGTGCCAATTCCAGTTGCAAACCAAATTCTGTTCTTTTCTTGGGAAGCAGCAGTCTAATATAAATTTGAGAGGGTAAACCAAAGGTGTAACTTGGAATTAAGGGAGGGAAAAAATTAAATGTGATATATCTGTGCTTATATACCACAGTGAAATAGATACTAATCAGTTTAGGCATAAAATGTAGATTATTTTTAATGGCTCCTGAATACTGATGGGAATTTTTGCAGAATTCCCTATCTGCAGTAAAGCAGTTAATTAAAATGTTGGGTTTTTGTAACTAAAATCCTCTGTGCCCATATCCTCCCAGTGTTTGAAATCCAACCAGGAGCAGTTATAAAAGGAAATGAATCTGCAGTGTTATTTCATTGTCCCACACTTTAAATAAAATGTAATTTTGCTCATCCAGCAAAACACACATCTAATATTGAGTTTGCAGGAGAACTCTGCTTTCTGAACTGGGATGAAGCGGTGCTAGAAAAATCTGCTTTGGCTTAAAACCTAAAATAAGGGGGAAAAGCAAACCCCTCAAACCAAAGCAAAAGCACAACTCCTCCATTTCTCTCCTGACCACCCAGCTGTGTTCCTTAAGTATTCATGCACTTGGGCTTGGCTATTAAAAGAATGTATAGTGTGTATTTTGCAGGAATAGTGGTCAAAATCCGTTTTCTGACACAAATATGTCATCTTTGTGTGTTTAACCTAAATCTTGGCATAAACAGGTAAACATTTTTCATTTTTCTGTACCTTTTCCTGATGCTGGAGCTGCTTTGAATATTGGTGTCATTATTTTGTTAACAACTTTGTCTTCTTAATTTGTCTCAGCTGCTTTGCACGAAGAGCTGGTGGATGGCAGTAGAGTATTATCTGTGCAGAACTTGTCAGTGAGCAGCAGAGCGTAGGGGAGAGTGATCTGATTAGGAAGGAGGAGCCCACCTGATTAAACAGAGGATGAATCCTTAATTGGGGAGTGTCTTTGGGGCCTCCTGAGAATTCTGGAGGACTTGATCAGGGAGGTGGATTTGCTTTTTGATCTCAGAAGTTAAATTGCTGATTTTAATTTCCTTAATGTAGAACACTGGGTTCTGGTTTGTTACTTGACAGGGATTTTGGCCATCTTAACGTCATAAGGACATGAGCAGCCGTAAGGGTTTCATGCAAGAGGAAGTTCAGCAGCTTGAGAAAGTACTTCTCCAAATTGCCATCCAGCCCTGCCTTAATTTTCTACTGCATTGACAGGCAGCAGAGTAAGGTTTCCTGTTAGCTCAGGTGTCCAGTCAGGTTTCTGATCTCCCTTCACCTTCCTGGAGCAGGGGGCTAAGCTGGAAACACTTCATGGAGCCCAAGGTGTGGGGGAGCTGGAGGAGTGCATGACAAGCAAGGCACTTTGCTGTGTTCTTGTGCAAGTAGCACAAGAGGAAAACTTAGCTGTGCTTTTCCTTGAGAATGCTAGTTTCAGCTCAAGTTTAAAAAAAACAAAAAGCAATAATAAAACAAAGACCACGTAGGGTAGAGTTTGTAGTTTGGTAGTGATTTGCTTCAATTTTTCCTGAAATTGGTGGAAAGATTCCTGCTGGCTTCAATGTGAGCTTTTCCTAGACCAGGATATCAAATGTTTTCTTCAGTTTGATTTAAAAGTGGAGGTTTTGTCTTTGAGACAGGCACTAGGGAAGGAGCAGTAGGGAGCATGACTTTGTCGTTTTCAGAGAATGAGAAAGTGCTTCTTGTCTGTCCTTTTATTTTTCCTCTGAAATGCCTGAAGAGGCCACACAAGTAAGTTCTGTATGTTGAGCCCCCTTATGGGAACAAGCTGAGATATCCGTGCAGAGCAGCAGAGAAGAGGCATTTCTGAGAAATCTGGGGCTGAAATGTAGAACAGAATGTTTTGAAGTAGTTCCTGAGAAGAGGAGCGATTCTTAAAAGCAAAAGGTTAATTTCTAAGACATTTGTCACGTACAGAATGGTGGCATTATTGCTGGAGGCACCAGGCAGCCTGGTCCTGTGAGAGCACTTCTCCAGCAGTGGAAAAGGAGATGTCACAATTGTTCCTTAAGGGTTTTAGGGAGCCTCAAGCACATACCTGAAGCTGATCACTCATTTACCTTCGATCTCACGAGTGAAAAATTCCTGTTAAATTCCAAACCAGTTGATGCAAAGCTGCCTTTTTTTTTTCCCCCCTTGGTACAAATTTTCCTAGATTTCATCATTGTCCAAATAGAAATTTTCCAAAAGGCTCTTCTCCCCTGAGGCCTGTGGTGGAGTGGTGCCTCAAAGCCTTCTGGGCAGGGATGTTCAGACTCAAGCTGTAGTACTGTCATCACTTTTCAAAGGCATTTTCATGTAGATTTTTGCTTTGCAGTAGAAGGATCAATCATCTGTTTTCATGAGAGAACAATCCCTTCTTCTTATTAGAAGTCTCAACAAAACTTTCCACCAGATTTGATGTAAGCAGCATCACGCCCAAATAGCAAAGGATCCTTCCATTAAATGGGAACAGGCTGTACTCATATTTGCTGTGTTTACTGGGTGGGAGAATTAAAATTGTGCAGTATATAATCCACATCTCTCTTGCTTCTCTGCGCCACTGGGCAGGTGAGACGTGCAATAAATCACTGTGTGCATGCTTGT
The DNA here is from genome assembly GCA_013397075.1 of Rhabdornis inornatus. Classification (NCBI taxonomy): domain Eukaryota; kingdom Metazoa; phylum Chordata; class Aves; order Passeriformes; family Rhabdornithidae; genus Rhabdornis; species Rhabdornis inornatus. Next base: position 731,048 of record VWZS01000835.1, read on the forward strand.
GTTCCTCTGTAATTCCTCTTATAACTACAAGTTCTCCAGGCTGGTGTATAAAGCTGTGAAAACTGAGATGAGTGGCCTGCTGCTTTGCTTTTTTTTTTTTTTAATTTGAGGTGAGAGAGCAAAAAGTCTCTTAAGTTGCTTTCTGCTGACTTCTGAAATATTATCTACAGTCAGTGGTTTCAGTACTTTAAGTAGCACTTAAATTCTTCCCTAAATAAGTTAATTTTACATTACAGCAAGGACTTAATGTACCCTCGACTTGCTTGAAGCCTAGCGGATCTGAACTGAATTGTTTTTCTCTATTAAATTTCAGACTTTCAATATCCTTCCATGGGAAACCTCTCACGCAGCATTGTCAGCCTCTGCAGGATGGGAGCCCTTGCTCCAGAGCAGTTAGATTTAGCTTTTCCATAGGCACAAGGCCTTTTTGCATCATTGCAGAGGTTTTATCTCTTTTGAGGTCCAAATTAACACATACACATTTTTCTATCTGAGCTAAGAACCAGCATTCTTCCTTCCTGCTGTGACCTGGTTTTATTCTGGTGCATAAAACAGGCAAAAGACTTCAAAACAGTGAAATCACCCTTTGACCTCTATTCATGTAACTTTTCCCTGAAATCTGTGTGCACATTTAAAAGCCAGTCCTGCTTCCAAGGGTGGCAGTTTCTCAATGAACTCAGCCTGGAGAGTTGTCCATGGGACTGGGAGTGGTTTGATCTGGCAAGCTGCAGGCTGCTGTCCTAAAGCAAGCAGAGAGGAGCTGGAGATGAGCACTGAAATGAATTCTGTGAAACACAAACCAGTTATGGAGGGAACAACTGTAACCATTTGTAGGGATTTGTTTCTTCCTGCAGAAGTTTTGAGCCAAGGACTCTGTCCTGGATGTCTTCTCAGACTGTGCACATCCCATCCGAGGCGTGTGTGCTATTTCAGTCTCTGTGAGGTGAATCCTGTTGTGCACAAAGGGATCTGTGTTACACGTGAGAGAGATCTTATTAAAGGGTCTCTTAATTCTTCCCCTCCTGAATCCTGCATATTTTTGTCTCAGCAGTAATCCTTTCCTGGAACACTGGCATCCTTACCTTGTGTGTTCAGGGACCCTTCCTTTCTGTATCCCTCCTCCTCCTCAGCCCAGAAACAATGCACACATTAACGTAAAGTCTCTGTTTCATAAAAGCTTGGAATACGAGCCCTGAATGCATTTGTTGGGATGTTATTAGCCAAAGGTCAGTCCTTTTATCATCTTAAAAATGTTCATTACTGTGCTTCCATATGCCATGAGATTCCGAGAGACTGCTGCCCTTCTGACCCTTTCATAAGACAAGAGAATTCCTCTTGTTATTAAAACTTATTTTTATATCAGTGTGTGCAGCTTTCTTGTCTGTTGTAAATAACTCTGGTCTTCATTTTGTCTACGCAGATTTCTCTGGGTATTTGTGACCTTCCTCCAAAGATAGTGTGCTTTAAAAATATTCTTCTGCTGGACCTAGTGATTACCTTTTGAGGATGAAACTTATTTTAAGATGCAGCATCATCCTTTCAAGTTAATAGCGTTAATACTTTGTCATTCATCACTTTGAGGGTCCATGACTGGGAAAGGCCTCTGGCCCTGTTTGAGGCACTGCATGGAAGATAAGCCATCTGCTCAACACTGCCTGCTGAACTCAGGCAGGGTCCTGGGAACTGAGGGCTTCTCTCATGTTTTAACATGAGCCTCTCCTCTACTGGTCTCCAGGGCTTTGCATTTATTGCCTTCCCTGCAAAACCAAAGCATGTTCCAAGCATCTGCAGTGCGCTGTGCTCTCCTGTCCTGACTGCTGATGGAGTATCCTGAGTCACTTTGCTCCTTTCTGGAAGATCATGGTTTGTCCATCATCTCAGTTTCCAGACACCTGCACTATCCTGCTTTACTCTTCATTTCCATGTAGCTCTCAGGAAACACCTTTGAGAACAGGCTTAAAACTGCTTGGTGCTGGTGGTAATTCTTGAGGCCCTGTCGTGATACCCAGGTGCAAGAGTCGTGTCCCTTAAACCCTCAGCTCTGCTTGGCAGTTGCCAGCAGGCTCAGCAGATGGTGAAGGATTGATTGAGTGGGGGAAAGCAAACTAACCCTTCATCTCTGGACACTGAAGAACTGGATGGCTGATTATTTTTGTTCTGCATGCAGATGCCTTGGCCATCTGCACAGACAGACATTTATGCTTCAGTTTTAAAGCAGGTGACGCTGCTGATGGCTCCAGAGACCCTGGAAGGCTCACAAGTCTAAAAGCAAAGCCTGGTTTGAAGCTTTTCCCTTGATTTCTGTGCTGCAGCGTTAAAACCTGTGGCTTCTGTGTTCTCTCTTCTTCCTCTGGTTTACATAACCTTTTCTTTGTGATCATGAGGATTTGCATCCTTCTGGAGGAGGAGAGTAAGGCACTTGCAGATGTTTAATTTTGAGGACAAGGGTGGTACATTTATATTTGGTGGTACCAGACTTGGGGTCTCATTTGAATAGGTGACAGTGACACCCACCCAGGTTATCATTTTGGGAAAACATATAGAAGGAGCAAACACCTTTTCTACATCTACTTTTTTATTATTTTGTAGTTATTATCCTTGTAGTTCTTTATCAGTGTAACTCGCTCGTTATCACTGTAACTCTTACATTGTCTGGGATTCCATACCATGTTCCAAAAAAATTGATTTTAGGGTAGTGAACTTGATGTTGCCTTAACAGTTCATGTGCTCTTTTTCTCTTAACGAAGGTGAATGAAGCTGACATAATGTTATAACACAATTTTAAACTTCAGATTTGCACTGATTTTAATACAGGACACAGCACTGCCAATCCCACTGAGCTTATTGGCTGTCAAAACCCCTTTTTCCTTCTGTATTTTTTTATTCTTGTGAAAGAAGGACAAAAATATTGACTGGGATTAGGTTCTCCCTTTTTCAAATACCTGAAGGCAAGTAATGAATCCAGTATTAGGAAGACTATGGGGATTTCTTTAAGCCAGTACTGTGGTATTTTAGCACACATTGTTGGTGAGCAATTGCATTGGGTTCCTAAAGTATAAGGGATGTAGTCAGAGGATTAGACTTGATCCAGAGCACCCTGAGTTGAATTTTGTCTCTGACTCACAATATAGTAATGTGCAACTTGCTTTGCCTCCCTTTAAACCAGGGACAGTAATTCTTACAGACAGTGTCTGTGGAATAGTTAATGCAGTGAAAAATCAGTTTGAAAACATGGAAGGAAATACTTAGAGTAGATGAAATACTGAGCTGGAAGTGTAGTAGACATTTTGAAAGATGAGGCATGTGGAGTAAACAAGTTCGAGGTATCTCCATAATAAAGTGATCCCTAATTCATGTGCCTCTGGCACATCCAGCCCTGACTCTAAAGGAGTATGACTGGGCGTCTTTGCAAGGCAAAGTGATTAATGAGTGGCCATGAGAAAGGTTCTCTTAATGCTGTAAATTTTTTATGACCTTGCACATTTGATTGTCCCCAAAATATCCTGTTTTTGTACAAGCAGCTTCATTAATATCTAGCCCTGATTCTAAATAATGCAGTGCCTACAACGCTCGTACAAAGTGATGCTGCGTGTGTTGCTGCTCTGCCTTGCAGGAGCCTGACACTGACAGCCCAGCCTGCCTTCAGCTTTTTGGGCTTTTTTTTTTTTTTAAAAAAAAAAGTGTTCCAGTACAAGAAAAGCAGCCAGGAGTGCTGGTGCTGATGGTGCTGCAGATGCAGTGCAGGTTAATGTGCACATGTCTGGTGAGAGAGGTCCCTTCCTTAGGGCCAGCACACCCAGCTTTGCTTGTGCAGCTCTGCATGTGCCTCTCTCTGACACAAAGACCCTTCTTGGGTGACATCTCCTTGTGTGCTGGATGTCCCCTTGGAGTCCAAATTCTTGCTTGGTAAACTTGAGGGAAGATTCCCCCCCATAAAATCCTTGCCACAGGCAGGAGTGATCAGGTGGCATCTCCCTGCAGAGCTGGGAAGGACCCAAAAGGGAACCCTCCTGCAAGCTGCAGCTGATCAGTGCTGGATTGGGAAAACAGAGGTTTTCCTCTCTAAGTAACTACTTTATGGTTGCTATCAGAGTTGTGTGCAGGTGGTGAGGCATCGGTGTTTGGGGACAGGGTAGTGCCTGGCTGGAATGAAGCACTGCATATTGCCCAGCCATTGATCAAACCTGCAAGGCAGATGTTTAAAGCAGCTGCTCTTTTGCCTTTATTAATGAAACCGTTGATGAGGAACAGATTTCTTTCCCCTCTCCCCAGGGTTTCAGGTCATTCCTGGGTGTTTGGAGCAATGGGGCTCAAAGTGCTATTGTAAAGCCTCGTGTTCTGATCGTTATCTTGTTGACTCAAATTAACCTTCCTTCCCAAAATAAGTATTGACATGGCCCTTCATGTTTTTTCGGTTGTTTTTAACGGCGCTAATTGGATTAGAGTAATTGTCACGCGTGAAGGATGCATGTTAGAGCACAAAGGGCACAGGGGAGTCTCAGCTGTGGGCACCATGGTTACTGGTGACATCACTGCTTTGCTGTTCCCAGCAAGAATTCAGTGCAGCTCAAGCCCGAGTGAGGATGGCCCAAACTTAACTCAGGGGATTGCTGATGCAGCCCCTCCCGTTGCCAAGGAAACACAGGATGCAGTTTAAAGTTGCCTGCATGCATAACGTGGTGCTCATGGTGTAAACAGAACCAGGGCAAGAATGGTGTTATGGGGAGAGGGGGAATCCTGTTGTAGTTGAACTTGACTTTACTGTGCACCATGAAACAGAGTGAGCCTTGCTTGGAGGGACAAGAGCAAAATTTACAAGTCCCTTGCTGTCTTCCAGCAGTTTTGTGGTTGAGGGACTGCCAGTCCAACTTGATGTAATTGTTTCTGATTGGAACTTACTAAGTGCAGGCTCAAAAGTTCTGTTAAAACCATCCCTGGGATAACAGGGATTAAAGGTAATTATTAAAAGTAAGCCCCTGCCTACCTTTAAGATTGTTTTTGTAGTACAAGCATTAACATTGCTCTCAACTCCTGCAAAACAGGAGTAGAGATGCTTCCCTGTTTGAGGACTGTGTTGCTATATTTTGATAAAGGTCCCTACTCCAGCCCAGCAAAGAGCTCTGTCACAAAATGGTTAGGGTGCTGAAATGGGGATTCAAAGATCTGGCTACTGGATGTAGCCCTGCCAGCTGCTCTGTGTCTTTAGGTTACTTTCTCCTTCTTCAAAATGATGCTCTTTTGTTGATTCCATGATCTTTAATGTGAGGGGACTCAGATGTTGTGATGGTCTTTGACAGCCAGAAGTTGTGTGTGCTGTTATACTTCAGCACTCTCCTGCATAAGTAACAGTTAAGGGTGATTTTTCTTTTTAATTTAGTTCCTGTAGCTTCCTGTTTGCTTTTAGAACATTGTGCACTGATAAAATTATGTTGGTTTTGATGTGACGAGAAGTTCTGCATCTTGGCTTCTCTAAGAATGCAATAGTTCCATCTCCTCTGCTCCCTTCTTTCAGTTGGAACAAAGCTTTTTACTCAGGTATTGCTCTGGTTATAGTGATATGATTTTAATTGAGTGTTTCAGGTCTTTGACACAGACATAAAGAAAAGAACAAGTTGTGAAGTATGAAACTACAGTACTTTTAGGATAACCCATAACCAACATTTTGTTTTCATAGTCAAAGACGTAGGTTTTGATTACCTGCAGTAAATAGTAACCACGAATGGGGCCTGGTCTGTCTATCAGATATCTGCATCAGCAGGCAGAAGGTTGCTGGTGGTGAAAGCAGATTGCTCGTAATGAATGAGATGTCAGCTCAAATGCTGGTGAAGGAGTGGTTAACAGAAGCCAGAGCTGAGTCATTCCGCAGCACGGGCGGCTGGAGGCAGATTGGATACACCCTGAGCAGCCACACCCTCCCTGGACATGAAACCCACGTGCTGCAATCCTGTGCTGGGAAAACCTGTGAAGAATGAACTTAGCATCACTTCCAGGACCATGTTTCCAGTGTGTCCATCATTGGCTTTCTGGTTTTAGGTGCTGTTTAATTCAGGCAGCTATGGCTGGAACATGCTGTTGTATTTTGTGCTGGTTTGTTTGTGGTGTTTGCTGATATTGCCACAATAAGCCAAATTACATGGCTGAGATTAACAGGCTGCTTTTCTCATAACCTCCCCAGCTTTTCTGTTAAAGTTTACCAGTGCCAGGCCCCAGTCACAGTGTCACTGGTACCTCCTCAGCACCTGGTACCTGCAGGTGGGAGTGAGGATGGCTGGTGGGCAGCTGCTGGAGCATAGCAAGGAAGCCTCTTGATGGTGGGAAGAAGACTCCACTTTGGAAAATCAGTTCAAAGAGTGAAATATCCCTCAGCCTAAATAATGTTCAGCTGGAGATAGTTGGGAATATTTTTCCCTTAACATGTGGGAAGAGATTGAGAGCAAAGAGTTTATTCCTTTTCCCCAGCCTAAATTTTGTTTATACCTTAGGTGCCTTTACACTTCCTTTGTAAAACTGAACAGAACAGGTCTGGTTAGTGAAAACAGGTCTTAAGAGCTCTCCAGTGATAACAGGAGTCATCTTGCTGAGCAGCTTCTGGCATTTTTGTGGTCTGATGGATTGTGTGAGGCCCTTCATGCTTTCTCTGGTTCCCAAAGGAAGGGTGTGTTTCTGGGGACTTAATTGGTGTTTGTGGTAGCCTTAGCATCCAAAACAATAAAAATACAGTAATTGGTCATAGAGAATGTTTTCTCAGCCTCCCTTGCCACAACAATATGAGCAAGTATGTTAGCAGGGTCCTCTGGGGATATTTGCTGTCATGTTCTTGTTCTGTGGTTACAGAGATGTCTTTGCTGTCCTTGTTAACTGAAACCATCAGCTGGCTGGAAACTTCTCATATCCCTATCTGTGTCTAAGTGGGCTAAAAAAAATCCTGAGAGTGCACTGTTATTTTAATGCATTCTTCCAGAAGAGTTTTGTCCAGACTATCAAAATATCCCCTTTCCAAATGGGAGCTGAAGGAAAATAAACACCCCCAAAAAAATCTCCTGGTTATTGTTTCCAGACAATGATATGTGTCCTCCTTACCCCTGGATGATAGGTCTGTCAAGCATGATGCTGTCAGTCTTTGTAATTGGAGTAACCTCAGATCAGAATTCTCCTGGGTCTTGTGGCACTGTGTGACTGCACTGCTGAAGGGAAGTAAGAACAACATCAGGAAGCCAAAGCATTCCAACCTTTTGTAATCACTGTCTCACTTACTTAGATTGAGAGGTTGTACTGTAAACAATAATCAGTGGTAAACAAGGTGAGAGTGTAGTTCTAATCTGTTTTTGAAAGCTAGAACATGCCTGGATCACCCATTATCAGCATGCAGCCTATCCCATCCTTACTGCTCTCTGCAGGACCGTTGCAGTGCTCAAAGGAGTTACAGTAAAACCAGACAACTTCAGAGAAGCTAAACCAGCTGAGCTGTTTGCAGTGCTGCAGTCAGCTTTGCAGAGATTCTCTGCTTGTGGACCTGAGCCTGTGAGCAGCCTGTACTGGATTCCAGGGCAGGAACACAAGGAGAACTCTGGTTTAGATTAATATTCTTCTTGGTGTTCTGAGTTGGTTGATGGGGCTGTTTTTCTTCTAATTCCCCAAAAGCAAAACATTACAAGGCAATCTTAATTTACACAGCCTGACCTGTGTATTTCTTCAGCTGATCCAATAAGCCTAACTGTTTCATCCAGCATTCTGCATTCCTGTTCTGGGAGTGCTGTTCCTTCAGCTGTGCTGAGACTCCTTGGGCTGTGGAGGTTTCTGTTGCCATCAACCATCATTCCTTTATGGAGCTGTGTCCCATTAGAAAAACAAACAAATTGCATTGAGTCACCTGGTTCTGTTCACCTGGTTGTTTGCTGGACTAAGGCTTTGCAAGGTGTTCTCTGGTGGGGAGACACATTTCTAACTGGGAAAGGACATGGAAGATCTGAGAGCTGATGAAGCTGCCTGTGGAAGGCTCTGTTTACAGCTGTTTGTCTGCTGTTGAGAAGGGCAGATGATAAATGGGGTTAAGCTGGCCCAGTGGTTGATATTCATGGGAATTATTCATCTGTGATTGTTGTGCTGTGGTCATGTGCTGTGTCCCATGCTATGCTGCTGTGCCAGGAGATTTATTTTAATAGAAGCCTTTAAGTAACTGGCATTCTTGCTAATCATGGTGCATCTGCTTCTCTGGGTTCCCTGTTATGAGTAATTTAATGCTATTACTTTAGCTAGAAGGGATCTGTGTCACCATCTGTCCTGAAAAGCTATTGATGGGGCTGTGCAGAACATGGAGTGTCATCAGCAGGAGAGAGGGACATGGAAAGGGATGACTGGATTTCCTCTTGTAATACAATGTAAGATGGTTTACTGTGATTGTGGGTTAGATAACCTGCATATAAAGGCTGTTAGCTGCTCTTTGATTTTGTTGGGGACCATTCCTCAGATATTTATAGAGTGGGAAGATGCTGTGTCAGTAGTGAGTAGCAATGACCCAGGTAATCTAAATAAAGTCTCTACTTCTCTCTGAGGCTGAAACCTCTGAGACTGACCCTCAAGTGCCTGCACATCAGCACCTCCAGCAGATATTCCTTGGAGAGGACCTGCCACACACTTCTCAAGCCAAATGTTTTCCTAATTGAGGGTTATATTTTAATTGTTGTTTACAGACCACTTCCTTGTAACAAGACCTCTCCAGGCTGTAGCTCAGGCACAGTAGGCATGAAGAGGCTGCATGGCTGCAGAGCAAATTGCTCTTCACTCTCACAAGTGCTTCACTTTCACAGCACCACTTATGCCCAGAGTACCATCCTGGTCTCTCAAGTGCATGTGGCTAAAGTCTTTATTTTTATTATATGAGAAGCATATTTTCTCTTTGTCTTTCTGACTGGTCAGTAATTGCACTGTTCACCATCTCTCCTGACTCTTGGCCCTTCCTTATTTCACTGCAGCTCGCTGTCTTCTCCACAAGCCAACTACGAAGTGTGAGAGCCTGGAGGGCTGGGAAGCAGCTTTGTGTGGGTTTATCCTGGGGAGTTTCTCTTTGATCATACTATCCTTCCCAGCAGTGTGGTGTGTTATGAGTGTAAATTTGGCCTGACTCAAAAGTCGTGGCTCTAAAGATAGTTTGGGATATAATCTTTGATTTTTGTTTTTTTGTCAGCAGAGCTACAGCTCTTATTTCACAGTCATATTCTTGCTGCCCTTGTCATATCTTAGGTAGATAAGTGACAAGTAGGAGGGCTGTGAAGGGCCAAAATTTGCTTAAGGTTTGTAACTGTCTGACAAAGGCTGTGGGCTGGAGTTGGTCATCTGGAAAGGCTGGAGGAGGAAGCATACCCTGCTCCCAGAACAGGGTTTGCAGTCTGCTGCAGCTGCATAGAAGTGAATAAAATAACCACAATTCAGAAGTGGGATGTGAACTGACTTTCACAGAGAGTCTCAGTGAACTTGGTCCTTCCTTCCTTCCTTCCTTCCATCCTTCCCTCCCTCCCTGTGAGTTGGGACAGTGACACTGTGTCACCCTCACATCTCCTACGATCAGAGCATCACCAGTTCCAGGTTGTGTGGAAAAGCTGCTGATGGAATTATTCATGTACAGCAAAAATTGACCAGCATTGTGGGTTCTCCAGGGTTCCAGCTGTAGGGTGAGAACAAGGCAGCTCATCTCCATGCAGAGAAGTTTTTGTTAAAACTGGCTGAACAAGGAAAAGTGAAATGGGGAATGGTAGTGTTAATGAGTAAAAGCCCTCAGTAGATTTTGGTCCCAAATGAGGACTTGCAGAATTGACTGGAATTGCTGTAACTGTGCAATCTGGGAGGGAGTTCTGAATAACTTGGCATGAAGAAAACTCATTTTCCCTTTGCTTATGATTTCCATGTGCTTCTGCCATATAATAAAACTCTAAATCTCTATAGTTTGTGTCAACAGTTCAGAGCAGATGCTGTGCAGTTATTCTGTCTGACACTTTCACTGTGCTGGCTGGGTTACTGCCTTTTCTGAGACCTTTGAATTAACCAGATTTTGGGGTCATCGAGATTATTTAATGTTATTGTCATAAATATTTGTACAGGACTTGGTCAGTGCTTATGTAAGAATTGAAAGACAGTAGTTTGTTAGAAGAGAATGTGTGCTTTAATGAGCTGCCAGCTGAGTGTTAGAAATAAACTGTAAAAAAGTACTTTTCTGTTTTTCTGGGTTTTTTTTTTAAATGCAGTTTGTGGGGCAGGAAAAAGTGATTATTTAGATTGTCAGTTATTTAGGTTTGTCAGTTATAGCTGTTTAAATTTAAAATCACTTGAGAGCTCTTTATAAACAGGGCTATTTACTTCTTAACAGCTCTGTTGGCTTAACATCCTGTCCTCAAAAGATAAGACGTTGATCTCTTGCATCTTATTAATAATTTTCTGTTAAACCACGTTATCCTTTGAATTGTTTGTATGCCAAAAATGAGGAGTTGTTATTGTGTTATATTTCACAGTTGATTCTTGGTATAAAATTCCTTTTTTGCCCCCTTAATTTCCAAAGTACTGTGCTCTCAAATGCAAACAATAATCTCAAAATGCTAAGAGAATGAATCTGTTGTTTGGAAATGATGAAGGTTATACATGATCCAATCTGCTGAAATGTGTGAGAAATTAATAAATATTTGGTTTGCCTCTAGCTCATCTTAGAAGCACTGAAATTAGTATTTTTTTATTGAGGGAATTTTTGCCAGGTTTCTCACTGAAGGACTGTCCTACAAATAAGCCAAAATGCAGAGGCTGCCAGGGGGTGCAGTGATCATTCTGGCAAAACAACTTGGGTTGTTTCTTCTAAATATCTTAATTAGCAGAGCAAAGTCTCCAAGCTGTTCTTGGAGAGCTGCTGCTGGGCCAGATCACATGCAACAACCCCCCCAAATCCTGTGGGTGTAGGTCATAGAATAGTCTTTATCACTGTGATCATGGAATCATTGAGGTTGGAAAAGACCTCTCAGATCATCAAGTTCAACCTGTGACTGATTCCCAGTTTGTCAACTCAACCAGAGCACTGAGTGCCACATGCAGTCATTTCTTCTATGCCTTCAGGGGTGGTGGCTCCAATGCCTGACCACTCTTCCAGTAAAGAAACTCTTCCTGGTGTCCAGCCTGGGATGCTCTGCACCAGGAGTGTGTGTGATTCTTCCTGCTGACACATCACCATAGGATGATGCCAGCTTGGACAGACTCCCCTTGGCTGTGTTGTCTGCTGATGCAAAAGGTTTTTGTGCTGTTGGGTGGTACCTGGAGCCAAGGGCTGGGGTGGGATGTGTTACCTGTTCCAGGAACAGGAATTGAGGTGTCGTTACATCTCCATTCAAACTGAGCAGCCAAATGGAAATTGTCACAGAGTCCAGAATAAATCAGATCTCTGTGTTGGCCAGATGAGTCTCTAAATTTTGCCTTCATGAATTCTAGGTTTGGTAATCTTAGTGCTAGGGTTCTGCCTAAGCTCTGCCATGCTCAAAAGGAGTCCTGGAAACCATCCCCAGTGTGCAGCAGCTTTGAGAGCCTGGTCCGTGTACGATACCCTGGAAAACGAACATTTTTGTGATGTATTTGTGATCTATTTTCCCATTCAGAAAAAGAGCAGAGAGGAGACATGTGGGGAAGGCAGTGGAGTGGAGATCCTGGAGAACAGGCCCTACGTGGATGGACCAGGGGGCAGTGGGCAGTACACTCACAAGGTTTACCACATCGGGATGCACATCCCCAGCTGGTTCCGCTCCATCCTGCCCAAGGCAGCTCTGCGCGTCGAGGAGGAATCCTGGAACGCTTATCCTTACACAAGGACCAGGTAAAACCGGGCAAAGTGTCCACAGCTGGTCTGTGTTAAAGACAGGGTTTGATGTCACTCTGGCAGTGGCCTTTCCCTCTCCAGTAATATCCTTCAGAGCAGCCAGGGTCAAGTCCTAAAATTCGTGTGCAGTGCTTGATCTCGGGAGTTTGTCTGGGCTGGCTGCACACCTACCTGAGAATTTGTGGCTCCTCGCTGTAAAATGTGGAGCTGATTTGTCTGTCAAAACTTGGGGAATTGTGAATGGTTTTTATTTAGTCTTGTATCCTGCACTGTTCTTCTTAACATTGCAGATCTCTGCAAGCTCAGGGAAATTACAAATGTGCACGGTGCTGGGACAGATGTCATTCTGAATCCTGTCAGGGAAGACAGGATGCATTTGTACAGGGGAAAGAAAAATCTTAATAAATAAATAAATAACTACTGCACTTCTTTTCTGGGAACTGTCTGTCATTTAACAAGAAAATAACAAACCTACATCCCATGGTTTTCACCCTGAGGAGGGAAGAGAGCCAGAGGCTCTGTGGAGCCCTCTGGGACCTCCTTGTTTCATCTGATTTTGTCAGGGAGGATTTCAGATACCCTGGAATAAATAAGCTTTGTGCCAGTTACTCCAGTTTAGAGCATTTGCTCTTTTCCAGATTTACAAATCTGATATTACTGTCATTTTGCACAGTAAAAAGGCCTTAATGGGTATTTTGTTTTTTATGAAAAAGATAGGAAAATTTCCTGGTTCTGTTTTAACTGGTCTCTGCAAGTAGCATCAATCCTGGTGAGGTGGGGAGTCAGTGTTTGCATATGGGCTGTTGCCAGTGACTGAATATAATGGAAATGCCTGACTTTTAAGTGATTAAAGTTCACTTCCAGTCAGTTTTTATCTCTTCTCTTGAAATGCCTATGAGTCAATCAGTTGGCCAGGAAACCTGTGCTGCACAGAACTAGTTCATATTTTATTCTGCCACAGGTTCCAGGCAGGAACTTTGCTTTTCTCCTTGCACAGGTGCATTTCCAGGGTGTCCTTGTATTAGTATCTGTGTCACAACTTTTTAATATAGTGGGTCCAAAATTTATCTCCTTGCTGAAAACTGGTGAGCTTCTGTCTTAAGAAGTTATTAAAGAATAATCTCCAGTTGGTATTTCAAGCATATCTGAAGGAAAACATGAGTGAAGGCTGGCTGGGATTTGAGGCTGATTTACTCTAAGCTGTGTTGTTCTGGCTCTCAGGTACACGTGTCCTTTTGTGGAGAAATTCTCTATTGATATTGAGACGTACTACAAAACTGACCCAGGAGACCATAACAACGTGTTCAACCTTTCTGCTGCAGAAAAAAGACAAACCATTTTAGGTGAACAGCCTTTTTCCTCTACTTTTTCCTGTTTTGTCTTTTTCTTGGTGTGCCCATCTGTCTTTCCATCCTCCCTGAAAACAAACCTGCACCCCTGTCAGTGTCACTGAAGGTTACAACAAGTAGGGTGAGGATACCAGAATTCTTTTTTAGGCTTGATATAAATCCCGTGGAAATAATTTGAATCCCCTATCTGTAAATTTAAGCTTTTCCATCTTATTTATGCAGCTCCCAAGAGGAGTAAGACATCTCATGAATTTGGGGGTAATTTTCCTTTCCATAGAAGGGGAAAAAATAGCTGTATAATTGTGAAAATATTGCTGTTTATTTGTGTGGCTCCTTCATGTATATGAAAATGATTCCTAGCTGCACTTTTGAAGCATGAAGGTGCACTTAATTTTTGTTCCCTCTCCTTTTACTGCTGCCCTCATGCAGGTTAACCTTCACTTCACAGCTGTCTTTAGAAGATTGAGTTAATGTAAGAAATTAATGAGAAAAGGCAAAAGTATTTCATGAAAGTATTTTTGTACTTCACTTCAACTGTCCTCATTCCTGGGCCTGTCTGACCAGGCTTTCAGTGCTGAGCAGACTCAAGTCCCACTACTACACTGAGAGGTGTCACAGAGTTGTCACTTCTTGGGAAGTGTGATCCTGCCCTTCAATCCAAACTTCAGATGCTTCTGCTGAGCTCTGGGGGTTGCAGGTCTTTAAAATACATTCATTCACTCCACTCCTGCTGCAGTTCCCACTTCTCCATTGTTGGATTGTTAATTAGGACTTTAGTTAAACTTTCTGCTTTCCACAGTACTCCTGGTCTAACAATAGCAGATAAGGAGTTCCCAGTCCCCTCCTCTGATGGACCCAAAGATGAGATGTTCCATATGTAATTCTATTCTGTAGCAGGGCAGGTGTGTTTAACTGTCTTGGCTGAGACAGCTGCAGTGCTGGGAGTGATATTAGAAAAGCTGGAAGGTGAAATGTGTAACAGATATGTGTGGAGCTGGAAAGACAGAGTGTGCAGAGCTGCCAGAGTGCTGTGGATCTGCAGTTACTGTGGGCAAAAATATCTATTTGGAGCAAAGCCTCTGTTTGCTGGAACTGTGTGTGCCCATTCCTCTGGCAGAGCTGATCTCTGCCCAGCAGCAGTGTATAAACAATTTAAATATCAGTTGTTTAAGTGTAAGTAAAAAGAAACTAAATTGCTGTAATGCTTCTGGTACTTACTAAAACAGAAATAACTCATGAAAAATGACATTTTCTTGTTTTGCTCAGGAAAAGGAAATGTCTAACTATTTTTTTTCTCTTTCTATAGATCCTATTGATATTGTTAAAGATCCTATCCCTCCGCATGAGTACAAAGCTGAGGAGGATCCAAAGCTGTATAAATCAGTGAAGACTAAAAGAGGGCCTCTCTCAGAAGATTGGATTCAAGAGTACAAGAACAACCCTGGGAAATACCCCATCATGTGTGCATATAAACTGTGTAAAGTGGAGTTCAGATACTGGGGGATGCAGTCGAAAATCGAGCGCTTTATCCACGATGTTGGTGAGCATTTATGGTCTTGCAGAGTTCACTCCTTAATGTTTGCACTGAATTGAAACATGAAGGTGAGGTCTGTGCAATGCATCACATCCCAAGATATGTCTGTGAAGAGATTCTCAGGTCTGATGACTCTATGGGTCAGGTCAGAAAAAAAACCTGTTATTCTGTCACTTATAATGGTGGTATGTACAAATATAAACCACTTGTACCCACTGAAAAGGTTTCAAGTCCTGTGTAGGCAAGATCTTGCATTCTTCTTTTTTTTTTTTTTTTTTTAAGATAAACTTGCCAGATGATTTTTAAACTCTGTCAGTCTTCTTTTTTGTGACCAAAATCCATCCTGAAGGGCTGCCTAAAGAAATAAGCTTTGCTTCGGTGTCCTGAGTGATTCCAGAAAACCACTCCCTGGAGCATCCCTAGTTTCTGCTTGCTTTGTGACAGGGCTGCTGGGTCTCTGTGTGGCTCTGAGTTGTGAGTAAATGTCCTCCTTTGATGGATGCATCATTCTTAGGTCAGGTCTTTTAAGGAGGAATTGGATGTGTCTGGGAGTAACTAAGTGGAGACAGTGCAGGTGGTGGCAGTGCTGGCAGTAATTTGTTCCTTGCAGAAAATCTATAAAACACATGATACAGTTTCTGAGCCTTGCCATAAATGACGAGTGGAAAACTTAAATGGTGTTTTAAAGGAGCATTCCTATCTGAAAGGGCAGAGCTCTGTCTGTCCTCTGGCAAAGAAAATGCCAGAAAAAGGCTGTGTAGAGGATGCTATCACCTTCCTGTGCACTGAAAATCCTCCTGCATGAACTCTACAACTCTGCTTTTGATGTGCAAGTCTTCATGAAGTGCTTGATTCTAGCATAAGTAATTTTCAAGCTCTTTGCAGTCACACCGTGCTCCTGAGAGCCGATGTGAAAAACACTGATAGAGCAGTGGACAATGGTGTGCACCTCTCTCTGAATGCTCACAGGTGGTTTTCTTACAGTTCCTTTGCTTTTCTTTAGGCAGGGATGGAAGTTTTTCCTGCTGTAGACTGTGTTACAAGTGCCTCTCTGCACTGAACTCCCTTGGCGTTTCAGTGACACGGGTTAATTTAGTGTATGCTGGAAAACGCGGAGGCAGAATAACAACTCCATTGTATCTGTTAAATGAAAAAGGAGCACGTGACTCTTCCAGTTGTTCAGAGGTGTTTGGCATAGATTAACTTGGTCCCTTAGAAATATTGCTTTTGTATTCTGTGAAAGATTGCCTGCCATTTCCCTCTTGATTGAGGCTTTGCAGAGAGCAGAACCAGCTCATTGTCTGTCTTTCAAAAGCTTTTCCAGCCTGTTATAAAGATGGCAAATAGTGTTTCTCAAAGTGGTTAAGTTGTATAAAATCAGGAAAGTCTTTTAGGCAAGACAAAGTAGAGTGAATTAAAAGTGAAAGTAAAAGCCTGGGGGTATCTGCAGGAGCTGTGTGGCCTCCCCCTGCCCTGGGATAGCTGTGGGGAAACTCTGAGTGGGCAAAGTGCCACAGCATTTGTACCAAAGCCAGCAATGTATGAGGATGTTTGAGTTGGAAAGGTGTGGTTACAATAGGACTGACCAGAATTAGATGGAGATCCCTGTGTGGGGCTTTCAGCTGGTGGCCAAAAGCAGATGGAGACCATTGTGCATTGTGCAATGATGGTAAGCCAAGCTTCCAGGAGCCAGAGATGTTGTGGTGGGTCAGCCCCTTCTTCCTTGGCATTTTCCTCCGGGTTCCTCTGTTCCCAACTCGAGCGAATTTATTTCTTGGGGAATTAGCTCACCCTGTTGAGGGTCACCAAGCCAGCAGGGAAACAAACAGCAGGATCCAAACTCTGCCCAATGGGGAGCAAAGTTTAGTGGAGTGAACTAAAATTAGAGAATGGGTTGGAAAAAGAGCAGGTCTGAGGTAAGTGATGGATGTCTTGTGTGATGTGGAAGGGCTGCTGAGCACAGAGGGAGGAACTCTGGGGGACAGTGTTGAAACGTTCTCACTCGTACTGAGTGCAGCAGCCATTCTTTCCCATGACTAATTGGACAGTTACTCAGTGCTTTGACAGCCTGAGACACAGACTAAAATTGTGATTGTGGGCTATTAGTCTACTTGGCTGTAATATTTGTATGCTTTTTTACTCCTTTCCCATAGATCTTAAGTTTAATTGGACTGGCACTGCATAATGTTCTGCTCCCACTTGCTTCCTAATGGTGCATGTGGGCTCTGAGTCTTTTGTTGTTAAACAAGTGTGTTGACTGTGTATGGGTTATTAATTATATACTGTGGCAAAGTGTGTTCCATCCCAGTAACTGGAGCTTTGTCTAAGCCACTGTGTCCTAGGCTAAATATGCCCAAATTGCTGCACAGTGGCGAAGTGGTTTTTGAAAGCTCTTTTGCAGAACTTTGGCTTCACTAAAGCACTCAAATGACTCAGTTCATCCACTGTCCACTGGATCCCAAAGGTAGAGTTTTGTCTTTCCAAGAGGAGGCAGGTTGCTGTTGGTGTGATGTGATCGCAGACTTTTCTTTGAAACAGTTCTGAGCGAGGGAGGGCAGGGAAGCAAAGAGGTGTAACTGCAGGTGGATTGGTTGGATTGTGCTGACAAGATTATGGGATCTGTTGGGACTGTCAGAAAATAGTGTTGCACATGGACAATCAGGCATCCTATATTTGCTGTCAGGAAATTGTGACAGTGCATTATAAAATTATTTGGGAAGTTGCTTCTGGATACAGAGTCAATGGATATCTGAACAGTTGCTTCATTTGGATATTGAGGGTATTTGAGGCAGAATTTGTTGGTGGGTTTTCTAATTTATTTCCATTAAGTTCCTATTACATTTACTATTTTCATTTCGTGTTGAAGAACAAGCGCAGAACTACAGACCAAAGCTTTTTGAATTCACATGGAGCCTCCTCTCTGCCCCTTGTCTAATGTCATTTACACTTCCTTTTGTATGATGGAGTCCAGCACCACAAATCATTTACAGGAGTCAGCACCTCATGGGTTCAACCAGCCTCTGAGTTGTTGAGGTAGTGAGCTGGAAACCAAATGATTTAAATGTTTGCACCCTGCTCAGCTCTTCACAGATGATCTTTCTGCACAGCACAGTGGGAAATGTTACAATAATTAAATCAACACATGATGACGGGTGCTCTGAACTCAGCCTGCACATTTGTGCATGTGTGATGTTATTGTTTGTTTTTTTAAACGAAGCATTGCACTGTGGAGGAATGATAGTCTGCTTAAAAACTGATAACCAGCTGGTACCCTTGTCAAAAAACCTCTTCCCATTTTTACTGGGTGACTTCAGTGAGGTGCCTGATGAGGCTGGGAGTTTTCCTCTGATTCTGGGGAAGAAGGCTCAGATAAGCTTGGGGCATGTTGGTGGAGGGGGAAGACCTGCTGGCAAGACGAACTTCCAACTGTGCTGCAGCTGGGGCTGTGTGTGATAAGGACTTCTCTGGCTGAGCAGGACACATTTACACCTTCTCTCCTTCCAGGGAGAAAAAGGAAAGCCAGCTGGGCCACAGATTCCCTCAGCACTCTACTGATGGGCATCTGCTACAAAGAGAGTTTTTCCCAATTATGTTCTTTCCTGTGTCTGGTGTCTCCCCTCCTTTTCACTTTCCAATAAAAAACCTGTTTTTCTCTACGGTTTTGATACAAAAATGCTTTGAGACTTGTTTTCTTTTTTTTTTTTTTTTCACGGCATAGGGAGAGCAGCAGTGTCTGGACTGGGGAGGTCAGTCATTTGTAGCTGGATCCTGGCTCCCTGTGGCTGTGTGGGACACTTGTTGTGTTCCCCGGGTCTCTGCTGCAGGCTGGGCAGGAATTCAGTGCCCACTGCTGTGCACAGAGGAGCCCCTCAAGTTCTCTTCCCTAGCACTGAAACCTTTTCTGTAAGCCATGACTTTTATTTTTCCATTTCTTTTGTACCTTCACAGCCTCATTCTCCCCCAGGTTTTCTCCTTGTGTTTAAGAAAAAGAAATGCAGCACTGCTGGCACATCCTAGGTGAAGGCCAAATGGTGGGAAAGTAATCTGTTTTTTGGACTTCTTAACTAACCTGGAGGGGTAGAGGCACAGCAGCTGTGAAGCCCTGCAGTGCCATCCTATTTTCAAAGCAGCAAAGCTTTAAGGAAGGGTGGTTTGGGATGTCTAATCAAAGGGATGTGAGCAGGGCACATGGGGAGGTCTGTGGGTTGGCAGGAAGCAGTGCAGGTGATTTTTGAGATCTAAGAAGGCAGAGAGGAACTTCAAGAGACTTTTTTTACCCCCAAGTGGTTTTCATGTTCCCTGTGATGTTAGTCCATTAAAACACAGATATGTGGTTGGTGGCATCTGTGACTCTACACAGAGAATTTCTGAGGAGTTGGGGCACTGATACATCAAGGCTGGATTCAGGAGCAGGAGTGGAGCCTGCTGAGCCCTTGAATGGGGGAAGCTGTGGGATAAAAGCAACATTCACTTCTGTGTCTGATCACAGTCTGTTTTCAGGGTGTTCCAAGCAAGGTAGAAGTGGACACTGAGTGTGAAAGTCCAAAGGGTGGTGAGCTGTTGGGGACAGCAAGAGAAATGTTTTCTTGGCTTTCAGTGTGGGTGTGATGCGAATTTAATCTTGTCTTTTAAGCTCTGTTGGTTGTCAATCATAACAGGAGGTGAAGAGGCTAAAACATTCTCCTGTAGTTCTGCAAAAAGTAATCTGGCAGGGGAAATAACTCTGAATCTCGACTTAGGTTGAATGGAATGAAGGTACTGAAGGCTGTCATGCTGCCCCCAGAAGGTCACGCTCTGCTGGCTCAAACTTGCCTCTCCCTTCTGAAAGTCAGTTCAGCAAACTGCATCAAATATTGATAGATTTAATGTGACTGTATGAATGAAGTTCAGGTTGAGCTGGTCCATGGCATTAGCTGCTGATCTCAGTGGCCGTGTCCTCCTGACAGCCTGCCTGGGGATGACTGGTGGCATTAAGGACTGACCAAAGAGCAGAACAGAATAAAGTGCTCAGACCTGGAAGGAGATAAACATATAAAAATATGCTTTTGCGTGTTTAAGAAAACAAATAAACAAAAAGTGATTGCTGAAAACAAACTGGATCTTTAGGCTGGAATCACAGAAACTGTGACAGTAGTGGGATCTAAGGTTTTCTGTACAACAGGGAAGCCTGTGTTGCTGGAAGCACCTTAGACCCCCTGCACATGGTGGGACTATCCCCTTTGGCCATGCTCCTGGTGGTGGAGAGTGGCTTATGAGGGATGTCTTTCCTCATGGTGGTGCTTAGAGAGCTCGATCTGCAGCTCCCAAAATCTAAGTTATTCTAATTTAGCCTGTTGATTGCTCCCTTAATCCCACTGACAGCAAATCCCACTGGTGCTTTTGGCTTGTCCTTCAACCCATCTCTGCCTCAGTTTCCTAGTAATTAAAGAGGGGGCAATGTTAATTGATTGTTTATTATCAGAAAAATTCCTGAGGATCGGTTGGTCAGTATTTACAGAAGCTTTAAAAGCATCATTACTGCTGTGTGATCCTATCAGGAATAAATAGCAGTTTGGAGTTTTGACCTGTTGTAAGCTTTTAAGGAATAATATTGGTGGAAATCCTGAGTTTTAAAGTCTTGGGGATGTGATGATGTTACTGAGTGAGTCTAAGTCTTGAGGAGTGTATCTGTTGCCTGGTCAGGTGCATTGTGTGTTGATACTGAGGCTGTTCTTCCTTTCAGATATGTGATGCGTTGAAATATTTTAAATTGGCTTTACCCACTCCATTTTTCTCCTGCAGCAGAAGACAGATGGTATCTGCAAAATAAAGCATCTTTATTCCCTCCCTTACTTTGCTTTCTATCCCATTATCTCAGAAGCTCTGGTTTGTGATGCTGTTTTACTGATACATAGAAACCAGGTGCAGAAAAGGGGTTTCCAAGGAAAGGAAAGGTGTGGGATGTGCTTCTGTAATTTAACAACTGGGGAGGGCTGTGGAGCATTCATCAAGGAATGACTTGAAACTCTCAAGGATTAAGAAAAAAAAACTCAGTAGCTGCTGTTGTTTTGTTTTGTTTTGTTTTTTAATTCCTGGTAATATATTTTACTTTGAAGATGAGATCCAAATGTTACAACTTCCTAGAACTTCAGGGAATTGAAACTGTGGTCTCTGTGTAGCTCCTCCTTGGTGAAACAGGCAGCCAAAGTCTTCCATCCAAAATTAGGAAATGCCTTTCCAGGTTAAAAGCAGTGACAGAAGACTGGCTGATTTCAGAGCATGGTTTGTTACGAAGAATTGAGGAGATAAAGTACATGAAGTGACCAGTTTGCCACCCTGACTGTGTGCAGGTCCAGCACTGCAGCACTGCGGGTTGGATGTCACTGTAGTGTCCCTGCCGTGGTGTTAGAGGCTTTGGGAGGGGCACACGTTGGTTCCTGCCGTTTGTGCTCTGGTGACAGGGACGTTTTGGCTTTGCAGGCCTGCGGAAGGTCATGGTCCGGGCCCACCGCCAGGCCTGGTGCTGGCAGGACGAGTGGTATGGGCTCACCATTGAGGACATCCGGCAGCTGGAGAAGGAGGCCCAGCTGATGCTGGCCCAGAAGATGGCCCAGTTCTGTGGTGAGAATGACCCAGAGCAGCACGGTGTCAAGGACACTCCTGGGGAGAAGGACGTGGAGCCCAGCACGGGGTCACCTGCCGACACCGAGGACGCCTCTGCGAACAGCGACGCGGCCTCCGGCAGGTCCCTCACCAAGCAATGGTCCACCTCCTCCAAGTCCTCACGGTCTTCAAAGAGAGGAGGTAAGATGCTGCCGATGACTGGCTCGTCTGAGCTCATGGAGGTTGGGTTTTTGGGAGGTTGGACCGTGTCTCCTTGTGGCAGGTGCCTTTGGGACAATGTGTATTAGTCCTGTTAGCTCAGAGGCCTTCTCTGCTGGTGCTGCGGGCTCAGTGTTCTCAGGTGACCTGTTTTGGGTTTGGGAAGGTTTCTAATCATCCCATAACTCTGACTCAGTGTCCCGTGGCAGAGTTGTTGCCAATGACAAAAGCACAGAATCTGTAAACACACCTTAGAGGAGCGAGCAGGAGCTGGCTGGCAGCACTGGGGCTCAAAAGACAGCCAGCAGCACAGAGTTAGTCCTTGTTACCCAGGAGCCACTGGTGGCTTTCCAAGGCCCTTCCATGGTGTCCCCTTCTGGATATCTGCTTGTCCTTGATACCTGTGTCACAGCAGGTGCCTGTGCTCCTTGGCCAGGGTTCTGTTCCACCATGTGCCTGTCATTTCAGGAGGGGTGTTTGGCTCCATGGGGCTGCACACAGTGAAATATCTCATCAGCTACTGGGGAGATCAAGGCAGGAGTCCCCAAAGGTGCCTGCTGGGGCTGCTGACTTCCCCTGCTGATGATATGCAGTAGCTGGATGCAAAACCTCACCCTGGGATTATGTGGGACTGTACATTTCCTTTTTAAACACCATTCAGGAAGCTTTCTGGATTTTGATGTGAAAGCTCTGCTGTGGATTCCCTGTAAGGACTCAGCTTTGAGTCTTGGATTTTGTTACTCCCCTCTCCCTCCCTCGAGGCTCACCTCATTTTGCTGTACTTCTCTTCTTTGGACCATTCTGTACAAAGGGGTGAATCCCTGGTGGGTTACAGCCACAAGGTTCAAATCAGTAACTCCCTCTCTGCTTAGCCAAGTGCTGCTGGTAGCAGGGAAATAGCAGCTCTCACTGAAAGAGGGAAAAAAAATCATGAAAACCCCAAGGGGCAGCATTTCTTCCAGTGACGGTGGAAGGGAACATCTGGGTGAGTGAAGCTTCTCCATCTATCACATGCACTAAATATCGGGAGTTGAGTCTCCATTTTTATTTCCCACTCCATCACTGATTTCATCGTGGGGTGAATGAGAGAGGAGCAGTAGTTTTACCTTGCGATGACTCACTCGAGTGAGCCCCAGGGAAGAACCTACCAGATGCTTCATAAATCACTGCATAAAGATAAAAATACTGGCTACTTTGCCTGCACCAGGATTTTATATTGATGCACCCATCTCCCATTATGCTCTTTGCACAAACCCCCTCTTCCACTGCTGACATGTTCACTGGGAGCTGGAGTTTTCAGACCTCTCCAGATTTCACTTGAAGGTTTTCACTGGGAGCAAAGCATGAATTTCTTTTCAACTGCAGAATGTCTCAGCTTTTACAGGGAAAAGTAATGAAAGAAATTAATTGTGATGTGCTGGGAAGTACGTCACACAGATATTTTAATCCTCCTTCATGCTGGCAGCGCATTACCATATGGAAGCAAGGAGGGCTGTCGCGACGCACCGCCACCTCCAGCTGAAAAAAATGCCTTTTCTCCAAAAGATTTTCCTTTTCTCCACCCGAGCGAGACCTCTGGTGATGGCAGGACCCTTGTCGCCCTCCCATATGTTATTAGGTGCTCTATTTTTAGCAACAATTATGCGAGTCCTTGACGTCACTCCAGCTGAATTAGCTCTGCTCCGCCACCTCCTCGCTGGCTGCTCCCGAGGGGTGGGCGCTGGGCTGCTGGGGGTGCTGAGCTGCAATGACATGACTCTGCACAGGGTCTCCATCCTCGTTCCATGTGACAGCCGGGTGGGAGATCAGAGGAATTTTACTTTTATATTCAACTCTGTTGGAACAATAGCACAAAACAGCTCGTGCGGCTGTCACAGTAACTGGAGCCTTTCAGGCTCTTGTATATGCTAAATGAGAACTTGTCAATCTCCTCAGGTTTTTGCTGGGTTAGGTGACTGCTGTGAGTGCTTTGTGTGCTCTGTGTGACAGGCACGAGGGGACAAACCCTCTCTTCCATCGTTCTCTGGACAGCGCTCCCTTCAGCAGGCGGCTGTTCTGAGACAACTTCAGTTGAGAAGAGCTCAGGCTGGATGGTTGCTAAATTATATGTGAAGAGAAGAAAAGAAAAGAAGAAGCCATAATGTGTTTATATTTAGCTCAGAGAACTCTGGAGGGGAAAGTGAAAGGGAGCAGGTAGGTGTGAGAACAGGAGGGCAAACAGCACTAAAAGGACTTTGGGGTTTCTCTTTGCTTTGTCAGGACTGCCGCTCCCTTTGAAGTTGTCAAACAGCATGTTGTTTAAATCATTCAAGTTTAAAGTTTAAATAGCTCTCTAATCCAATTTGTGTGGAAGCAATTTCCTTCCAGAAAACAGATTATTCCTCTCCAGACTGCTCTGCTCAGCTACCCACCCAAAAGTTAGCGAAGCAGAGGCATGGCTTGTGTGCTTATGAGAGGCACAGAGAGAGCTTCCAATCAGCCTGCTTCCTTCCTAATTGCAAACTTTAAAACCCAGCTGATTTTGCACGTCCTACTAACAATTATAAATAGCTGCCATTCAAAATAGCAGAAGAGAGTGATCCAAGCAGCTTTGCTTTAATGTAGCATCTTGCTGGCAGGTTCTACCAACAGTAAACAAACAGGATCTGTAAAGCGGTACACTGACATCACACCAGCATCATCGGGGTTTTGTGTTTTTTAATATTGCAGCAGTGAATTTTCTTAGAGAGCACATGATTCTTCCTCCAGCAAAGATCATGTTGGGAACTCTCCGTCTTGTCGATGTAGCGTTTCGCATAAAGCTTTTTTGTTTTTTCCAGCAAGTCCCTCGCGCCATAGTATCTCCGAGTGGAGGATGCAGAGCATTGCCAGGGATTCAGATGACAGCTCAGATGATGAATTCTTTGATGCACATGGTATGTGGAGCCTAAATCACCATCGTTTCTTCCCTGAAATGGTGGGGTAAGAGAACGGAAGGCATGAAGGGTGGGGGGTGAGCAGGGAAGGAAGCGAGACTTTTTTGCTTTGAAGTCTTTTCCTTTCTAACCACGATGTGCAGCTTTGGTGCAGCTTGTTCCAGCATCACCCAGCAGACTCTTACATTAATGCAGCACCATTTCAGGTGCAGTCTGAGCTGTTTCAGGAGATGTTGAACAGTCTTAGCCCCAGGGGCTGTATTTTATTTTGTGCAAATGAGTGTGCGTGAAATCCAGCAGTACTAACTGGGCTGTGGGTGTGTCCTAATGATTCACTGTGACTGATTATTTTTCTAATTTGTTTTTTAATCAGTAAGAGGTATGATTAATTGTATTGTCTGGGCCTGAAGAGACCCAAATTTGCCTTTATTAACTCCTCATTCTCCCATTCCAAGAAGTATAACAGTGAATGCAGCAAGGTACTTCAGGTGCCAAAATTAATCAGTGTTGATTCCAGAATTCTCAAAGTAATTTTGGTTATCTGTATTAAGAGAACACTGTTACATTCTTTTCCGCTGTGCATGTGTGTGAAGAAGCTTTGTTCCACTGCACTCATTTGATATATTGTACTTAATGCATATTTAAGCTTGAAGGGCTTCATCTCTATTAACAACAGATGGACTCTTCTCCCAGCTGGTCTGATGGAAGTGAGAGGTGCAATATTTACTGATAGAGCTGAGGAATGCAGTTGTTAAAAGATGATACCCCAGTTTTGCAAGGCAGAATTTTACTGATGCTCAGCCGAAGTTCAACCTCCAAAAGTTGAACAAAAGGTTTTTGTTCCAGAAGAGTTCTCCCATGAGTGTTTAGCATGGGTCTCAAATTGTGGGGTAGAAAGGGCTGTGTTAGTGTGGTGACCTGCACAACAGCAGCTGAAATGATTGGGACATGTGTCAATTGGGATAAATGTGTGTCTCCTGCCGGGAAAGGGAAGGGCCAACGCAGTTTCAGTGTCTCTATTTATTAACTTACATAGCATTTACAACAAGTATGTGAGGGATTTATTGGAGCAATATACATACAAGGGAAGAGGAGTGAGTCATCCAAACCATTGCTATCCATATGCTTTGTGCCTTTTTAATTACTCACTAATAATACCGAGATGGGGACGGCTCTGCCTGGGATCCAGGGCCCTGGGGAATCCCTGGCATGCTCCTACCAGGCCTGGGAAGGGGAATTAACAAAAATGAGCCTTGTGCACCTCTGTTGCAATACTTGTAGGAGGTTGCTTGGAGTAAAAGCAGCTGCTCTCCTGTGAGTCTCCGTGTACGCACAGTTTGTCCTCTGCAGTCAGCACGGTTGGGTTGAAAAGTCTGCCTAAATCTGGTGGGATTTTGGCTCTTGAGTCAAAACCTTGGCGTGTGTGTGCTGCTGAACAGAGCCCCATCCCCAGGAGGAACCTCTTGGTGCCCCTTGGCCCGCAGAGATTCCGGGTGTGTGAGCAGGGATGAGGCTCAGCTCGCAGCTCATCCTGCCAGGATCGGTACCATGGGAACTGCAGGGCTCAGGATGTGAGTCAAAGCCAGCAGAGTTCCTCAGAAGTGCTTCCCATACACACACACACACATTTCCTCGCAGTGCAGTGGGCGTAACCTGAGCCCGAGAAGATTCCTTGTCTCCGGCTTCCCACTCACCCTCATTCACTGGTAAAGATAGTGACAAATACAGTAATATCCAATATCCATCCTGTAATAAATGCTAATAATGGGAGTAATATCCCATTCAGGGATCACTTGAACAGCAGTAAGGGCTGTAATTAGACCTCTCAAGGAATTAAGTTTAATATTTAGATTAAGTTGCTGGAGGAGCTTTGAGTGCAATCGTCTTCTTAATTCTCTGCCAGCACGTGTGTTACAGGGCTGTGCTTTCCCCTTGCTCTGGACAGGCAGCTCCACACTCCCGTGTGCAGGGGAAATTGGGATTTACTCAGATTTTTTCCATGGCTGAAAAAGGAAATGGCATGCTGGTGCAAAATTTGCAGGTTGCTCTCTTTTTATGGTCAAAGTTGAAATAGAAACTCCTAAAAATAATCGGGCTTTGCTTGGATCTTCTCTTAGTGCCCTTCATACAAATTTTTTTAAGCTGTTTCTCAGATTTGCTGAAAAGATTAATATATTTCATAACCTTTTTTTGTTCCCCATTGTGGGATTCTTCCAGCTAATTATTTTCTTAGTAACTGTACAGCAATAAGAAAGGGGAAATCCTAGTCTGGGACTCTGAACATTACAGCTTTTAGATCTTCAAGACATCTGTAATTACTGCTGTTATTACGTTTATAACTCTTTATTAAATTTACAAGCCCAAAATTTTCAGGAAAGACATACTAAGCACAGAGTTATAAATAAATTAGAAAGCACTTAACCATCGTAGCAGCAAAAGATACTCAATGGAAAATAAAAAAAGGAGAAAGGAGAGCTCCCCTTTGTATGTCTCTTCCTTTTAATTATACTTCTAAGAACATAATGTTTTTGGGACCTTTATTCTTTATTGACATAGTTGAGCCAGGGGATTTGGAAGATACTGAGGTAGGAAGGAGAAGGCAGATCCATGCTGTGGGTCTCATCTGTTGAGGAAATCAGCGTCGGGAGTTCACATTCCCATTATTGCTCCTGCCTTTTTAGGTGTTTGGTCCTATAAGCAGCAGTGATCCTTGTCCCTTCTTCCCCCAGAGAAATCCCACAGCTCTCAAACAGGGCTGGGAAGATCCCAGTGGGAATCCTTGCTTTGTCCTCCCCTGTGCTGGAGCATTCTGGCTGCTTTAGCACCACCAGAGAGAATGACAAGGCAAAGGCAAAACATTGTACCTTAGATGGTAGCATTAAAAATCCAGATTACTTTTTTCCATGTTTTAGGAGTTTTGTTTGTTTAAATCATGCAACCAAAATGTTTTGTTTACTTTTCAAAAGGTGCTTTGGTTTCTATATAACAAAACCGGTAAAGTATATGGTTTATTTTGTCTTAAGCTATCCAAATGTGTATGGATTGCACAGAGTTGTGGGTTTTATTTAAAATTCTGCTTTTTGCTCTTTTCTGTATACATATTTTTGTGTTTGTGACTCTCAAAAAATCTGTTTTTTAAAGAGGACTTGTCTGACAATGAGGAAATGTTCCCGAAAGAAATAACCAAATGGAGTTCCAACGATCTGATGGATAAAATTGAAACCCCCGAATGCGATGATGTCCAGGGTAATTCTTTTCCAAGTACAAACTGCATGTGCTATTTTACAGTATTTCCAGGCAATTGTCACAGCCTCATTGTGGACAAGGTAAAACTTGTTATCCTCATCTCACAAAGGGAGAGCCTGAGACAGAGCATAAGAATGCCCGATGCTGCTGGAAAAGATTTGCTCAGTGGGAGCTGGGATAGCTTTTGATTCTCTTTTATTTTTCACATTGGTTTGCCTCCTTTGTGTGACAGCCAGGATTCTCTCATATAATGATGAAATATCCCAGCTCTGTCTCAAATGGCTTGAATTTCTCCTGGCTTTTCTTTCCTTTTGCTCCATCCTTTGTTCCTGACTGTCTCTGCCTCAGTTTTATTTTCTGCTCATCATTGTGAAATGGTGAAAGGAAGCTGTAGCTCCTCAACCAGAGCGATTCACGGTGGAAGGTGACACTCAGGCTTTCTCTACAAAGTCAGTCTGTGTAGGCACACATGTAGGAATACATCAGATCTCTCCTCCCCAGCATAGTTCAAGCAATTCCTTTTATTTTCCCACAAACCAATCATTTCTGACAGTCGTGCAGGGATTTCCCATTGTTGCCATCCTTAATAAAGCAGCAGTACCAGATCACTGTAATGAGAGAAGAGCTCACTAATGTCCTCAGCTCTTACCCAGGTTATGAGAAATTGCTGGAAAATAAATGACCCAGCATTGCCCAGGCTTCTCAGGTGGAAGGAGGCAGGAAGGAGGGAGAGGATGATTTGATGAAATAATTAAGGAGATGTGAGGCATTGGAACAAGCAGTGTCTTTATGGAAGAATGTCTTTGCCAAAGAGCATCTGGCAGTGCTGACATTTCACACCTCCGTGCTTGCAGGTGACCTGTACCAGGAGACATCAGCAGAGTACCACGTTGGCTCCAGCGTGGAGAGGCTCAGCATCATTGAGGTGAGTGCTTTGAGTGCTTTGCTTCTTGTAAGGAGATCCTTTGCTGCTGGAATGTCTCTGGCTGGGATAAATGGGTCCCTTTGCTGTGAGCAGTGTCTTGCCTCCGTGTGCTGCTGAGCCCTAGTAACCCCTTTGTGCGTCCTTCTGTAATTCTGATTTAAGGGATTTTTCACCCATCTTTTGAACATCTCATAGAAAATGCTGTGTAGTTTGCAGGCAGCATCAGGTATCCAGATAAAAAGAAAACTGGTAATCCTGTGGGGATCAGAGCAGCTTGAGGCTGGGGAGAGCTGTCCTGCAATGCCAGATGAACAAGTGTGGATGTGGGAGTGGGAGAACATGTTCCTGTAGCACCAAGGTGCAAAGGACAGCGCTCAGCTGTAGCACACAGCATGGAGCTTCTCAGGGTCTTGTTTGGAAACCAGTTGTAGCACAGTCTGTGTCAATACTCTGGGCAAAAGAATAAATAAATAACACCACACTAACCCAGCCCAGCTTTCTAGACTTCTGCAGTTCAGAGTCCTGCTGAGACACCTCGGGCTGTTCTCATGCTGCCCTTCAGCAGCTGCCTGTCTGTGCTGCAGAGGTGGTGCAGCTGCTTTGCAGAGTGCCTACATTGTCTGAGTGGTCCATCAAAGGTCATGAGTTTTGGAATTACTGTCTGTGCCAGGCTCTAAGTTCATGGTGGTTTGGCTTTTCCATAATAGACTAAGAGCTCAAGGGCCATGAGGAGAGTGGGTGGCTGGGAGGGGAACAGCTCTGGCCACCTCAAAATAAGCAAGTCACAGCCCTAAGATTTCTCTTGGAGCTCAAAATAGTGTGGGAAACTTATCTTCCTCAGAGGGCTGTGCAAACTCAACCCCCTCCTGTTTTTGCCTTCATTTTAGAAGAAGAACAGACTTCAAAGCAAGATGAAAAAGACAGTTATTTGTAGTTGTTCACAAGCTGTCTGCTAAAACAGTATGAAAATCCTGTGCCACCAATTGCAATGATTTTCAGGTTAAAAGCTTCCCTCACCCAAAGGTGGTTCAGGATTTAGGTGTTTTAAGAGGCTCCAGATCTTACAAGGAAGTTATATATCGTTACCTTCACCCTTAAACTAATCAGCAGTTTCCAACTTCCTTCAGAGCAGAGGGTAATGAACTGAAAGGTGCCTTCAAATCACTACTGATAAACTTCTGCATGACCTGAGCTTGGTGACTCATGTTGTTCTCCAAATGAACACTTAAAATACTTGTCTGGAAGCAGAAGAGGTGCTGAGACGCTTTGAGGGCTCCTCCTGTGCCTCCACCCAGGGAAGGGTTCACTGTTCAGGTGCTGAAACTGGAGTCAGAGAAGGTTTAAAGAGCAGGCATGAATACAGTGGAATGGTGCTAAATAATTCAAAGCCATTCTTATACAGGAGGTCTGGAAAAATCGTTATTACAGACTTGGATGAGAATTTTAATACTTCTGGTGGGCTGTGTAGTAAGACAAGCTTTAACATTATCTGGCAAAAATGTGATCTAGTTGTTAGGCTGCTAATGTGTGCCTGGGCATGCTTTCCTCCCACCAGCAGGTCTGTCAGGGACTCAGTCACTGCTCAAAGGACAACAGGTGACTGAAGATGCTAGAATTAGAACAATTTGCCAAATGGAAAACACTGCTGCCTTCCATCCTTTCCTTACCCCCTCTCAATGGCACCAGGGAGTTGGTCAGGATGTTCTCAGATGTTGTCTCTGCTAGCACAGGGGTCAGGTGCAGGAGGGTTTGCACAGATCTCATGGATGTGGGATGGAGGGTTTGAGTCTGTGTGGGAGCTGTAAACACTGAAAGCCCTGGTAGCAAATAAATATTAAAAATAGTTCCTGCTCTGTTGTGTTACAATATGTGCACATGAATGCTCTTGTACCTGCCTGGGGCATCAGGATTAGGCTTACAGCTCTTCTGGCAGGGCATTAATGATAAGGATACAGTTCACTCCTTCCCCCAAATTACAGCCTGTCTGTTTAGGCAAAGAATTGATTTGACACAATAAGCAAATCCCAGCCAAATTCAAGTCCCTCACTGTGTTCATGCAGCAGTCTCCCAGCCACATCATGGCCATTCCTTGGGTTATGGGTCACAAACTTTTTTCATTTCAGTTCCTCTCTTGCAACAGTTTAAGCAAATCTGAAGTCTTATTTATAACTTCTGTGTAAGGCAAACATGCCATGACTGATCTACCCACAACTTCTCAGTAACTTGCCACTTGCTGACCTGTTTGATCTCATTTCTTAATTTTGCTGAATGTGTTTCACTGCCAACTGCTGTAGCTGAGCTCAGCACCCCACAAAAAGCAACACCCATCTCTTATTTCTGTATTTTTCCACCCTGATATACATAAGGATGTCTTTACTGCTGCCATGTTTTACCTGGATACAATTTTATGGAGGTTTTTTTTTTGACTTTCAGCATTCCTTCTGCTTCTGACAAGTCAGACTTGAGGCTGTGTGTGCATTTGTGCATGCACAAGTGTAGGGTAAGAGACCTGGAAGGGCTACTCAGGTTCTCAGCATTATATTGTGGTGTATCCAGTGGCCTTTGCCATAAATTAATTTGCCATAAGTTAAGCACAAGTCACACCCCTTTGAAAAATGAACCTTTCTGTGTGCTCTCTTCCATCCCCCCTAGGATGAATCAGTGCAGCCATTAATGCAGCCAAGTAAAATCCATGTCCTCCTCTTGGTCCTCCATGGAGGGAACATCCTGGACTCAGGAAGTGGTGACCAGAGCTCCAAGCAAGGGGATGTGAACACCATCACAACTGTGTTTGACACAGTGATGAGGGTGCATTACCCAGCTGCTCTGGGACACATTGCCATCAAACTTGTCCCTTGCCCAGCCATCTGCTCCGAAGCTTTTTCCCTGGTGTCCAGGTAAGTTGATGCTGTTTTGTCACGGAGTGGGGGTTTTTGGGGGGGTTGTTTTGTTTTATTTGTTTCCCTGAGATGTTCTACATGTGGCACTGAGAGCTCTGACCCTGCTCTGAGAATGCATTTATTAATGTACCAGCCAGGCATTCAATCTCGATTTCATACTTAGCTGCAGTGAATACAGTAATCATGCAGCACAAGTTCTGAGATTGATTTATTCTAATTAATCCAATAAATAATAAGGATTTAATTCCTTGTCTGGGGGTTGTTCTGTCAGTGTAAGTGTGTTGTCCTTGAAGATTTACGTTTGATGGGAGGGAAAGATTTATTAAGCTCTCACCCATTCACAGAAGAATAAATGGCCTTTCTGTCTTGAGGCTTTTTTTTTATGAACCACAACACTTGACTGTGCTGCCTGCAAGTTGTTTTCCCCATATTCCCACTGTCTCTTGCCCTCTCCAGCCTCAGCCCATACAGTTATGACGAGGGCTGCCTGTCCAACAGCCAGGATCACATTCCCCTCGCTGCGCTCCCCCTGCTCGCCACGTCCTCCCCGCAGTACCAAGAAGCTGTGGCCACTGTCATTGTCAGAGCCAACCAGGCCTACAGTGAGTTCATCAAATCCCAGGAGGGCACCTCCTTCAACGGCCAGGTGAGCCAGGGGCTGCTCAGGCCACAGCCAGAGGAAGAACAAATGGAGCAATTTCCTTCTGAAATTCTCTTTGCCTTCAATCTCTCAGGAGGATGAAAATATGGCAGTGTTGGGCTGCAATAAGGAAGTGTTGTGCTTTCCATTTCTTTCTGAGAGGCAGAGATTATTGCTTGTGCACTGTCCTGAACCTTTGGGATTCAAAGCAAAGTCTGAGTTTGTGCTCAGAAATGAAGCTCCAAAGCTGTGAAGTTAATCAGGTTTCAGCATGACACACCTTGCCTGAGCAGGAATGCTGCCTTTGTTGCTAAACATGGTCTCTTCCCCATTGCAAACTAAGGCTGTTTAAGCATTCCTGGCTTTAAAGGACCTTCAGCAGCTCATGCTAGAGCTGTCACACCCATCGGTTTATTTTTTTGAGGCTGTGCAGCTGCTGCACCCCATGAAGAGCATGGCTGAGCCTCACACCTCTGAGCAAAATGACTCCCTGGCCCCACGAGGGCAGAGACATTGGAGGAGCTGTCACACTGCACCGTTGTCCTATGGTTTATCCACCCTGAGCTTCTTCCCAGCCAGCCCTCTCCTGCCCAGGGATCTTGGTGCTTTACTGTGCCTGTCTGTTTATACCCTTGGAGGCAGGACACTGTTATCCCCTTGGGATACAAATGGGAAGAAGCTTCCCTGAGGTAGCATGAGCAGCTGGCAAGGGGGATCCAGCTTGGTTTCTGCAGTTAGCACCAGGATCAGGGCACTGTGTTGCTGTCTTGTTGCTCCAGTTGGCTGGTGGGGACAACCAGGACACCTGAGCTGTGTGAGAGAATGGGAGTCTGCAGGCACTGATGGGTTTCACTGGCTGAACAGTTTTACTGGTGAAGGCACTGGGCATCCTGTCACTGCAGTTTGTCCAGCTGTAATCCAGCGCTCTGTCCAGCCGTTAGTTCTGAACTGAAGTCAAGGGGCATTTTTTAAAATTTCGTTTTTATTCCTCCTCCCTGTCCTCCCCTGCTTCTGTTTCTTGTCTCAGGTTTGCTTGGTAGGGGACTGTGTTGGAGGGATCCTGGGATTTGATGCCTTATGCTACAGCAATCAGACCGTGTCCGAGAGCCAGAACAGCAGTCGGCGAGGGAGCGTTGTGAGTGTCCAGGTAATGCTGGCTCCCAGTTCCTCCACAGACCCTGTTTTTAGTGAGGATCTCCTGAAACAACAAAGACTCTGTTCCTCATCAATGGCAGACATGTCTTGAGGTGCATATGGGTGTCAGTTTGGGTGTGTTTGCTCTAAACAGAGATGTTTCACCCTCTGGTGTGAAGCATCACCCACACTTCAGGAGTGATTGGGCCTGAGATTCTGTATTGGCCTCAACTGGATGTTGGGGTAAATGGGGAAAGGATAGGAGGGAGGTGTTACAATGTGGGTGTATTCTTAATTCAGCTAAATCCATACATTTCAAATCCCAGGATACCGATCTTCTGTCTCCTGGAATAACGGTGAACAACAGCCACTGTTCCAGTGGCTCTAATCTGGAAGCCAGCAGACACCTCAGCAGGAGCAACATTGATATTCCTCGTAGCAATGGAGAAGATCCAAAGAAGCAGCTGCCACGGAAAAGGAGTGATTCATCCACTTATGAACTGGACACGATAAAGCAACATCAAGCCTTTCTTTCAAGGTAAGATTTAAGATTTGGAAGGAACAGATCCAGAGTGTCCTAGAGCTGAAGGTAATGTATCTGAAGAACCTGAGTGTTGCTTTGTCATCCTGTGATAAGCAAGGTGGAGGAGAACAATTTAGATTAGAGGGTAATCGATTTCAGTGTGTTGTATATGCAAAGAAAATTAACAGCTTTCTTGCTGAGTGGCACTGAGAGAATCCAGCTTCTCTGCTGCATCAATGTTGCAATGGCAAGAAACCTTTTGAGCTGTTGTGTGACAGCCAGGGCAGTCAGGGAACTGCTGCTCTGCTGTGCTCCAAGTGTGGGATGGAGGTTAGAAAGCAAATGGAGAAATCGTGTTAGGGAGCTCAGCGAAGCAGAACTGGGAATCCAGCATTGTATTAATTTTAAAGCACCTCTGAAACCTGATTTTGAGTTACTCTGTCCCCTGCCAGGGCTGCTTCATTGCATCAAGGACATGTTTCAAATTTGTTACTCACTGTTGAAGCTCCCAATATCACATTTTTAAGCTTTTTCAAATGGACATTCAGAAATGTGCCTGTTAACATAACTCATGGAATTTTCACAGCAGTCTGTCCATGGCCACTGGTCATTTAGGGATTACTTCTGTCAACCCAGAGGATTTTTCTGACTGTATCTTCTTCTTCAGCCTCTGGAACTGGACAGCCCACACCTTTTTCTCCTGCAGGCCTTGAGGAACTGCAATAAATATGCTCTTAATCTCTCTTTTCTCAGGTCTCAGGAACTGGGGAACAGTGTCCCCCACAGCAAACCCCATTATCTGCATTGCAGCTGTGTCCAAGGCTGTTCCTTTTGCTCTGTGCCGAGCTGAAGGCTTCCCCTGCATTTCTCCCCCTCCATCACTGCTTGGAGTCATTGTTTTAGCACAGGGATTTGTGTTGTCCTGCCATGTCAGGGCCCTTCTGTAAATGATTATAAGAGAGAGAGGTATCAAAGTGAATGTTGTTGGTGCACAGAGATAGGATATTCAGAAAGACAGCTGCGTTTACAAAATCCACAATAAGGTTCTTGGCTATTTCCAGCAGGTTAATAAAAGGCAATCAGGATCTTTTTCTTGCCTCCTTAAAACAGTCTCCTGTATTACAGGGAAAATATGAGTTGTGCAAAAATGTGCTGATTCTCCTCCTTGTTATTGACCTCAAGGGCACAGACTCAGTTAAGGAAATCAGGCTGGCATCTTGATGCATTTTTACACCTATTTTAGAATAAGTACTGGGCCTGATGTGGATAATGGATTGGTCATTTTGTTGTTCCAAATAGCTTTGTGCTGGTCCTTCCTGTACCATCTCTGAAGGGCTCTGCCCGCACCCAACATGCAGCACTTGTGGGTCCCTGACAAGAGCTGTTGGGATTCAGTGGAGTGACAGATTGGTGCATCTTTACTTCTTACGAGTTTTATATGGTTTTAAACCTCCATTTAGACCTTGGGCTAAAAATTAGTCTCTTCCCAGAACTCAAAACCAGGATTCCCTCAGGGAAAGGGGCAGGTTGAATCTGCAGTAGGAGCTCTCTCTGCATGTCTCTCACTCAGCTCTATGGTGCAGAAGGGGATAATGAGCAGAGATTTACCTCATCCCTGGTGCATGAGAGAAGGGATTCACCTCATCCCTGGTGCAGGGCAGGCTGGGGAGAAGGGATTCACTCATCCCCTTCTGCATGTCAGAAGGACATTGCTCCCATGCCCATCCCTGGACCTTGTTCTCCCAGCCAGCACCAGCAGAATGCCCTGTTGGCCTCTGCCATCAAGGAGTGATTTTTCCCATGCAAAAACCAAGCTCTGGTGTGACGTGGCTTCAAGCAGGAGGTTGGCAGAACAGAGCCAAGTTTTCCTCCAGGGCTCGGCAGACGGGCAGCCTGGCACACAGGGACCTTTCTGTCTGTGCCCACTGCAGATTTCAGCCTGTGCCAAAGACACTCATTTTTATTCATGTATTAGACCTACCCACTTCTCTGGGATAATGCCCAGCAAGCCAGAGCAGCATCTGGAGATTACAATCACACATTTATTTTTAAATTCAGTCCTTCTGCACAACTACATTATTTCTGGCTGTGCCGTACTTGCCTTATTGTAAATGAGTTGATTTGCTTCTGAAATCCATAAGCTCTTGTTTAATTAATGCACACAGTACATCTGCTGCTCTTTAAAGGGAGAACAGGGCACTGTAGGTTGCTTGGAGCATGACAGATCCAGAGTTCCCCTTGGCTCTCATTTCTTTTGATTGCTGGAAAGACGATACCAAGTTCCTGGCAAAAGGAGTGAAGATGCCCAAATTGCTCCGTGCTGTGCCTGCTCTGCTTCTTCCCTTCCCCATGAAGAGATGCTGTGGGAAGCTGTGTGGAATCCACCAAACACCCTCTGTACCCATCCTGCCATTGGGATAGCTTCTCCTCTGGTGCCTTTGTTGGAATTCTGTCACTGTCACCCTGCCTTCATCAAAACCGAGCGTGCTCTAAATGACTTTGCATTCTTCACACACAGCAAACTCTCTGCGTTGCATCTTGTTAGCTAAAGGAATTGTAGCTCCACCGAAGGTGCCTTGTTCTCAGAGCTGTTTCAGGGCTGTGCAGCTCAGCACTCTGATCTCAGGCAGGCTCGTTCACATCACAGACACAGGAACAGGCTCATTTTAGCTGTCACTGCTGTAACCTCCCGTGCCTCCTGCTTTGACACCACTGTTGTGACTCCCCGTGATGTGTGTGTGTCTGGCATAAGTAACTTATCATTGCCTGGCTGGGAACCGGGAGAGCAGAGCCGTGCATGTGCGTGTGTGCAGATCCAGCGGGAACATGACAGTGCAGCAGGAGCAGGAGGAGGCTCAGCATCCTTTGGGAATGGTGCTCAGCACAGGAGCTGTCTCTGGGATGATGCATTCCTTATTTGCCATGGCAGGAATACAAAGGCTGGTGGAACCCAGTTTTCTTTCCCAAAAGTGTGAGCATTTGCAGCTGCTCCTGGGCTGAGTGGCTGTGTCTGAGGGATCTGTGAGCAACTGCTCTGGTGCTGAGGATGGTGGGAACAGCTCTGTTTTGGGATCACAGCAGTGCTGGGCTGCCACTGCCCTCAGAAGTGGCCTTGATGAGCCAGAGCTGTTGCACATGAGGATGTGACAAGTACTGTTCACCACCTGAGGTTTTATTTTGGGGCCACAGGGCCAGCAGGAGACTGTTGGATTTGCATCATTCTTGACTCCAGGCCAGTAAACTCCTTATCCAACCCAACTCCTATGGTATCCATTTCTCCTATGTGTTTTCTAGAACCTGTTATGATGCTTTTTAAAATGTTTGGAAACACCCTCTTAAGGCTCTGCTGGTACTGCCTTCAGCTCTCTGCTTCTAATTATAATGAGATAACCCACTACAGCTGCCACTGGAATCTGTACAACCTGGAGAGCAAAGGAATTTGCAGCTTCATGCTTTTGGATGGGAATAGAAGCATCTCAGAAAGCCTTTTGTGCACCAAGTTATCAGTGTTACACGTCTGTCATTTCACTTTCCCAGATCTAGACTGCAAAGAAGCAACTCACCCTAATGTGAAGGTGGATTCCCAGGATTTCACCTAAGCATTCCTGCTGCTTCTTCTTCGGTGTCCAAGGAAAATGGGAATTTAAATCTCTGTATTAAACCTGTGCATTGCCCAGCCTGCACAACACAAAGGTGGAATTTTGCAAACAGATTTGACACCTGAGAGAGGGAGGAAGAGCTGGACATATTCTGTATAGTAGCAGCAACCACAATTTTGACTCCTTAAAGAAAAAACCTTTTGAGGAGATGGTGTGTAAATGAGCTCACCTGAAGCTTGGATTTGTACATTTAAACGATGCCAGTGCAGTGGGGTCATTGTGGGTTAGCACAGTTCCTTCCCTGAAGAGACAGAGATTATATCCACTGTCAATCACTAATCCAGGCTTTAATTATGAAAACACAGTGAGAATATCATTTGGACTTCATTTTCTGTTCTTGTCTCAGTTTACATTCTAGTGTTCTGAGAAACGACCCCACATCCAGGCGATCCAGCAGCTCCACAATGCTGGATGGAGGAAATATTGGGAAGTTTGACTTTGAGATCACAGACTTCTTCCTCTTTGGCTCTCCCTTGGGTCTGGTGCTTGCACTGCGGAAAACTGTAATTCCAGCTCTTGACAGTAAGTCCTGGTGCAAACTGCTCCCTTGGTGGGTGGTGTAAGCACCTCCTGCTGCACTTGCAGGAGTCTGCTTAAACCCAAACATTTCCGTGTCATATTTATTGCACCGTAAAGAAGCAGAGCTCCGTGTGCTCTATGCACCACTGATCATACCATTTCCAAACATGAAAAGTGCTGGGCAATTCTTGAGTCTGTAAACATCATAATAAATTGTTTCAGTTGACTAAACTAGGAGATGAGGGAGATGATAAATCTCTTGCAATTTTGTAACCTAACAGTTGTCCTTTTTAGAGACAAATATTTACAGTATTCTAACAAGTAACATTTTGATAGTTGAGGGATTTTTTTTCTTTGTCTTTTTAGTCTTTCAGCTCAGACCAGCTTGCCAGCAGGTCTATAACCTGTTCCACCCTGCAGACCCATCTGCTTCACGCCTCGAGCCTCTTTTGGAGAGGAAGTTTTACCTTTTGCCCCCCTTCAATATTCCCCGGTACCAGAGGTTCCCGCTGGGCGATGGCAACTCTGCAGTTTTGGGTAAGTCCCTCTGGATCCACTTCAGCTGTTTAAAGGGTTACAGCCACATTTTACATGAAATTATCAACGCAACTGGAAATAGTGAGAAAGAGAACTGGCCCTGTAGCATTAGCCTTGTTCCTGATTCACCAGAAAAGGAATTTTCTTCCAGTGAAATCAGTGCCTTGTGTCCTGTGTGCCCTCTGTTTGTCACACAAGCACCTCCAGCTGCTGAGGGTCATGAGGTGGTGACCTCTCTGTAAAGGCCTCTGTTTTACACCCAGAGTGGTGCTTGTGACTGAGAGTGAATGAAACACAATTGAGTTGGCAGAATTTAAGACTTAGAGGGCCAGAGAAGACTGGAGGGAGCAGAGTCTACAGTGAGGTGATGAGCTGATTTACTTGTTTGCATCCCATTTGTCTAATATTTGAATCATGCAGGACTGAATGAAGACTCTATATCTAGAGCTGGATAATTCTGGTGATCCTCTGCATCATTTTAAAGTTGAAAATCCAAAGAAGTGGCCTTCTATATGTATCAGTGTCTTCAAATATTGTAATTGCTCAGTCTAGAGGTCTGATTTGTTAAATGGGTACAAACTAAACCCCATATTTAATGAAGTGAATAAAATGCTTTCTGCAGGCCCCACTCACTTGTCAAATTTAGCCAAGATCTTGCTGCAACACTTTTTAAAAATGGATCCACCCACAACTGCATTTGTACCCAGGCCAGTTACAACAGCTCAGGGAATCTATAGCAACTTGAAGAGCAATTTGTTTTTTGGGTGTATTCTAGGTATCATCTGCAAGGGGCTTATCACAAAAAAAAAAAAAAAAAGCAGCTGAAATCTGACCTTCTTTCTCTTAAATACATTCCAAAGCCCCTGTTCTCACTGAACCCAGAGGTAGAGGCCCCATTGATACCAAACCTGTGTTCTGGTTATCATTCTGGACAGCAGCAGGACTATTAGAGCCTCCCTGGACCTCTGAGTTAGCTGTGTTTGGAGAGACACTTGCTATGCAGTGAAGTTAAACAGCAATTAGCTCTCCTGTGAGAAGGGCAGAGTAATTGCAAAACCTCCAGGTCTGAGCCTTGTTATTTTAAGAGATACTGCTCTGCCTTGATGAATAAAACTGGCAAAAACCAGCTTTAAATTCTCTTTTCCTGTAAGACAAAGCCTCTTCATTTGCTTATCAGAAAGTAACAGGCCATTCCTTTCCATTAGAGTCCGTGTTGTGATGGACACATTACCCAGAAGGACTAACCATGATTCACCAAGCTGCTCCTGAAGTTAGTGTTCACTGGAGGGCACTCCACAAAAGTTAATTGCTGCTATAATTAAACTGTATGTTTTGCTGATCATGTAAAATTCAGGTGCTCAGTTATAATTGGTTTTGTACAAAACCTTGTGTAACACTGCTTATGCACATCTCCTCATGCAGGTAGCTTTTTTTGGAAGTCTACAATTCAGGAAGCCTCTCAGGCTGCTTTTTTTCCCCCCATTTTCCCATCTGTACTAAATGCTGGTCCCTGTTTCATTTCAATAAACTTGCAGAGGAAAATCAAACTCACATCCCTGCTTACTCCTGTGCTTTGCACTGTGTAGGCTGTGAGTCTGATTCTTCCAGCATATTTTTTTCCACTCATAGTAAAAAAGATTTCTCTGGATCTGCTGTGTATTTATGGATTTGGCCTAGAAGGGGGTGAAGATGCCTCCCTTTTGTTGTTGAAATGCCATCATTGTGTTCTCCTCTGCTCCCAGTTAATCTCTGATGTTGGTCTGTTTGGAAATCACCCCTGTTTTGTTTCTTTTACTCTATTTGAAGGTTGTGTGTTCATTGAAGACTCATAATTAAGTGCTGGGGTGTAACTGTTTGTATGTTTAACACTTTGTGGCCGCATGTCTGTTGTTCTTTGTCCTTCTGTTATGTTTTTTTTTTCCTCATCTGCTTCTAGTTGAGACAATCCAGAACAATCCCATCCTCCTCATGGAAAGTAGCCCTCTGGGTGCTCTCCAGCACCAGGACAGCTTCATGGAAACAAGTATCCCCGTTCCCGTACTGAATTGGCAAGATGTTTCCAATAAAAGTGCTGGTTGTGCTGAGTGTGTGTAATCTACACTTTTGTATTGTCTGTGGTGTTGGGTTCTTGGGGTCCTTTTTTGGAGATCACACTGCTGCCTCCTGGAGTTGAAATCTTCGTGTTGTGTCTCAGGCTGTGCCACACAAAAAAACTACTGGGGATCACACGTGGCTCTGGAAGAGCCACTGTGGAAAAAGGGCTTGGGGTTATAAACTCTGTCCCATTCTGGTGTTGATGCTGGGAGCTGCTGCCATGCACAGACTGGTTTGCTCTGTGCTGCTGGAAAGAGGCTTTGGCAGAGACAGTCCCTGGTAGCCCTGCTTGTGTGCCAGGATCCCTTGGGACGGGTTGTCCTGCAGTGTGCAGCTCCCCAGCAGCCACAAATCACCGTGCCCAGGAGTCCAATTGATGTCCATGTCACACCAGATTTTGTCCCTTTGAGTATTTCATGTTTGGACACTTGTGGCTCTGCTGAACACAGCACTGAGGCTTTCAGACCCCAGCGTGGCTCTGCGTGTTGGTTATTTTCAATTAATTTCTCGTCTCCCGCCTTAAAAGCAAAGTTTGATGCATTTGTTTTGCCTTATTCTCCATCATCAGTGCTGCATGGCCTCATTTATTCTGATTGTGGCTGGTGCTACATCTGCGATTTTGATGAGATTTGCCTTTGTTTTGTTTTTTTCCCCGCGTGTCTCACTTGCCCGTTCTCGTTCCTTTCTCAGTGTTTTGCATTGGGAGCTGGGTTCTGCTGCCGTGTTTGTGTTTAACAAGCTGAGCCTCGCTGTCCCTGAGCAGTTTGGGCTGTTATGTGGTCATACAGGATGGCAACATCGCCGAGTTTTCCGGGTGGCCTCTCCCTCTGTCTCCTGGAGGTGGAGAGGATTTTCAGGTGTGCAGTTGCTGTGTTGCCTGTGCTGTGAGGTTCTGTGATAAAGCAGAGGGAGAGGATCTGGTACTATTAATTAATCACAGGTCCCTGATTAAATGCCATTTCACTGTGAGCTGATACTGCCTGTGGTCAGGACAGAGGTTGTGGAAGCATCCCTTGCCCATGGCAGGAGGTTGGAATTAGATGGTCTTTAAGGTCCCTTCCAGCCCAAACCATTACAGGATTCTGTGATTTTCTGCTTTTTACATTGTGGGTCAAGAGCACAGTGTGTCCAAGCAGTTCTTGATGTGAGTGTAACAAGTTCTGAATCCCAGTTCAGCCACTGGACTGCGGGAGATTTCCAAAATCACCAAAACTTGTGGACAGCAGAAATCTGTTGCTCTTGATCTCAGGGTAGTGGCTGCAGAGGGCCCAGCACTAACCAGTGACTCCAGTGCAAGCAGGACCTGACCTGTGCTGAGCAGCTGCCTGGCTTTTCTGTGGTTTTTAATCCTTTTGGTTTTATTGAACTGTATATATTTTTTGATTGCTTTCACTATTTCCCGCTTTGGTGAAGTAGCTCAGCCTCCAAACAGCACATATCAAAATCTGTCATTCAGCTACCCCAAGGACTTACCTGAGAGGATGGCTCAGGGCTCTTCCCTTGTAAGAACATTGATGATTGAGTCCAAAAGTGAAAGAGCACAGCACCAAAATGAGTATTAAAGATTCATAGGTAGGCCAAAAGAAAAAAGTGATTTGGCTTCTCATGTCCACTCCCCTGGAAGTGCAGTTAAGCCTTGGGCCATGGCATGGGCTGTGCCATGTGGTTCCAGCAGCAGCAGGTGCTTTGCTGGGAGGGGGCTCAGGGCATTGCTCCAGCCAGGCTTCTCTTCCTCACTCTGATCCAGTGGCCCTGAGTCAGCACTGAGTCATAGCACAAAGTGCACTAAACAAGGGCCCTGTGTCCTTACTGGGTGACAGAGGAACAGCTAATCTTGATAAAGGTCTTGCTGCTGCTGAACCTTCTGGCTTCACTCTGGGCTTGTCTGGAAAACCTCCCTGTGGCTGTCAGGACCTGAGCTGTGGCTGGGGATGCACCTCTGGAATGCAGGAGGTTTCCCATGGCTCCCCTTAGGAGCACCTGGCTGCAGGTGCTGGGGTCTGTCTGTGCCAGTGTGACAGCATCTGTGACATCCCACCCTGGTCACCACACTCCCCAAGAAAGCCCCCTTGGTTTCCAAATTGCTGCACAAGAGACGTGATGCAGAGAACACCCAAATTCAGGAAATATGTTGTTAGGTTTGTGGGTTTTTTCTGCGAGTCAAGTCTCAGGATTTTCTTTGGAAGTTGCTGTCACTGCAGCTTTGGTGTGGAGGAAGCTTTTCTGAGTGGGTTGTAATGCATAAAACAGGTTTTTCTCCACGTTTCCCACCCTGCCTTTTCCTGGCCTTCGTTTTTCTTAGAAACTGCCCTTTCTCAGGGACAGAGGGTGTATAGCCTGGGGAAAGGGAGAAGCACAAGAGCAACCTGAGTGGGCTGGAGCAGGAGAGCACTACTGTCAGGTGGCACCTTGTCCCCTGCAGAGCATTTCAGTGATGCTGAAACACCTCAGGCTTTAACAGGAGTGGGAATTGTTCTTCTGGTGACACTAGGATGGGGCTGGAAGGGCTGCTGAGGTTGGGTGCTTTTGCTGCAAACTCAGTATATTCCAAAATCCCTGGTCAGCCCAGGAAGACAAGATTGGCTAAAAAAGAGCAAGCCCAAAACCTCACTGCTTCTTACTTTATTCACTTTCTGGGTTCTCAAAAAGGACTTGAAATTCAGGCAGAGCTAAGTGAAGTGGGCTAATGGAGTCAAGGCTGTGACCACCCCAGGCAGGCCATGTTGGGCTCAGCCTTTTGTCCTGTAACATTCTTGAACTTGTCTTCCTAATTCAAGCCACAGGTGCTTTAGGTTAAAGCAGGGGAAGA
Organism: Rhabdornis inornatus; assembly: GCA_013397075.1. Classification (NCBI taxonomy): domain Eukaryota; kingdom Metazoa; phylum Chordata; class Aves; order Passeriformes; family Rhabdornithidae; genus Rhabdornis; species Rhabdornis inornatus. The sequence goes on from VWZS01000835.1 coordinate 774,475, forward strand.
AGTTCGGGTTTCTCTGGTGGTTAAACCTGAACACAGACAAAGCCAAACCTCTCCTTGCATCTGAGGAGGTTCAGGGAGGCTGATGATCATCACCTCGGTTGGGACACCCATTTGGTGACACAAGAACAAGAGCACAGGAGGATCTCGTAGGCAGGAGAATGAAGAGGGAGGGGTGAGCAGAGAAGAGAGAGTTGTTCCAGGTCCCCCAGCAAGAGGAATGAGACCCTTTACCCTTGAGACCTTTGTGGGTTCAGCAGCTCCTGTTTTTCACTTGTGTTGTCTCTTCTTGCTCATGCTGCTGCTTTGTACAGTCAGAAAACAGCACTGGCCTGGTGGGACCAGCTGGGTTGTGGATCCTGGTCACAGCCTTGACAGCCAGCAGCTTGGGGCAAGGTGGAGAGAGGGGGAAAGTGATGCTGCTAATGGCCTTTCAGGCACAACGTGGGCTGTGTGTGCAGCTCATCATCAGGTCAGGCTCCTGCTAAGGCTCAGATCTCACAGTCCACAAAGCTTTTACACAGAGCAGCTTGTGGCCTGATTTTCCCTGCAGAGAACAGAACTCTTTTACTGACACTTAGCCACACATTTTCTGCTTCATACATTCCCTCTCCCTCGGCTGCAGCAGGATTTGTGTGGGCACAGACGCTGCTGCTGCGAACTGAGGGATTGGAGGGAGAAAATCAGTAACCCCAAGCAAAAAAAGATTGATATTAAAATAAACCAGCTGCTAAAACAACGCCCTGTGTCAGCCATGTGCCAGGATTAAATCCAGGGAGAACTAAACAGGCTGGAATAGGTGGAGGATGTTGATGTGTGGGAGTAATGTGCTCACATTCCTTGTGGTGTCTCCTGTCTGATACCTGGAAATAAATTCAGGTGCTGCTCCTCAAGTGCAGCAGAGATGGGCAACCTTAAAACCATAATGAATTGCTTTGCTTTTGCATGTTACTGCCACACTGGTGCTGCCTGCTGTGAGCACCTGGTGTTGGCATTACAAACGTCTGCCCTGCAGGAGCTTGGGATATCCCACTTAATTTGGCCTCGTAGCATCTACAGAGGGGTGGATGCTCTTGGCACTGTGACAGAGAGAAAACTGAAATGCAGAGATTTTAGTGCAACTTTCAGCATCTCTCCCTGAGTGTTTGAGGTCTTTTTCCCTCCCATCCATATATAAGGTCTGTGTGAGCATGATTTTAAGCCCTCCTTTCTGTATTTATGTACTAAGGGGTTTGGCCTAACTCAGTAAACCTCAGGTTGGGATTTAAAAATCCAGACCTGCCTGTTGTACCAAAAAAGCTCTGTTTTCATAGAGCCTGAGTGCTCCCTGATCTGCTAACTCTGATGGGAGATAGAAATGCTCAGCACCAGACTCCCTTCAGTAGCCCTTTCTCCAGATTAATGAGTATTGGCTGTGTCCTTCAGCAGCAAAATACAAGTCCAAATTTAGTCCCTGCCAGGCATGAAGATGTTTTCTTGATTTTTGTTTTAATAATGCTTCTATCTTGGAGATATTAATTTAAGTTTAAAAATCTCAAGAAAACAAATAGCCCTTTCTGAGGTGGTTTTTTTGTTGTTTTGGTTATTTTGTCTTGATGTGAATATATAGAATTGTGTATATTCACATCTGTATGTATGACACATGCTTGTTATTGCTGCTTCAATCAGTCTGCCTGGGTTTTTCTTTGGATCTGGTTTTTGAGCTACTTACTTTGCTTCTCTCAATCAAAGACTGCTCCTCCAGCCATATGTCTCTGCCTGCTGTGCTGTTTGCTTTCTTTTCAAACCAGAGCTCCAATGAAATGTGGGGTGTTTCTGTTTCATTCCAATCAGCTCTGAAAGGTTTTTGCACCTACCAGCTTTGTTTACCTCCTTCCTCAACCCCTGAGTTCATCTTGCCCAGCCTCTGTCTGTTGGTCTAATATTTTGATTTCCCTGTTTCAACTTTGTAGCAGATGTTGTTCAGTCTCATGGTGCCGTCTTCATGGAAAACGCGTCCCTGTCCACCCCCATTTCAGCCCCTCAGTTCAGGGGCTTCCGGAGAGCCAGTGAGATCAGCATTGCCAGCCAGGTCTCAGGAATGGCAGACAGTTACACTGCTTCCAACATAGCCAACAGTAAGTGTTGCACCCCTCCGAGGCTGAGCAGCTTCTGTCCGTCCGTCTGTCCGGGGGGTGCTTCCCATTCATAACCAACAGCTTGGAATTGTTCTGCCACGCTCAGTGCCGTGTGTAAGCACATCCCTGCAAGAACAGCTGATGTGTTTGATGGCCACGCAGGGACCACTGTGTTCTGCATGTTGGACCTTGCTGGTGATGAATTGTTAAAGAAAAGATGATAATTGCTGACTCTGAGCACCATTTGGCTGTGGTGTGTGGTGAGGGTTAATCCAGAGGGAGGTTTCTGTGCTGCCATGGTAAGTCACACAGAACTGGTCGGGATCAGCACTTGATACCAGATGGGTAATGCAGGATGTGCTTTGGTGCAGATCCCTCAAACGTGGCCCACAAAACCAGGGATGAGTAAGCCCCTCTGTAATGCTGAAAGGCAAGGACAGGTTGGTTCAGAACAGAACATTTATTACTTTGCATTAGAAATTCAGCTCTTCTGCAGCCCACAGGGCAGCTTCCAGTCAGTTCTGACCTATTTCCCAGAGCTGAATGAGGAGTAAAAGGAATTTTTTATGTATTATTTTTCCCAAGACCTGTATAACTTCCTAACTAATACAGTGGAAAAGAACAGACTTTGTTGAGTGGAGAAGAACAGACTTTATTAATGGCTCAGCCCTTTCTTTATTTCAGCTCAGGTATGAGATGAACGCTGTGTCCTCATGGACCTCTGGTAACTCAGACCAAAAAAAGGCTGACAAAAAAAAGAGAAAAAACACCACCAAAAAAACCAACCAACCAAAAAACATGCATATGAGAAAATCTTCAGCCCAAACTCTATTCCCAGAAGGTCTTAAAAATTTAGAGAGACATTCCTGGCACGAGTTGTGAATTACTCACTCCATAATTAATTGCTGAAGTTAATAATGCTCCCGGAGGCAGGTATGAGTTGTTGAAGGTCTGTGGGCGCTGCTCAGGGGCTGCTGTAACCTCCTGCCCTGTTTGAGGCAACACGCAGCAGCAGAACTAAAATTCCTTCTCTGACAAATGAGGTTTTCCTGTGCAAAAGTGTATCCAAGAGCCAACACTGCACTCCCCGCGTGCGTCCTTTTACTTGTCCTGACATCTTGCCAAGCACTGCTAAGTAGGAATCTGCTTGGGAAGCAGCTCCTGGGGGAGAAGGTGTTTGTTTTGTGCTGCTTTCCCACCCACGAGGAGCTGCTGGGCTGGCACACAGAGCTGGTTCATAGGGAGGGTTTTTGCTGGGTGATGCGCCGAGGCTGGAGTGTCCCACTGAGAGATCTTGTCCCAAACTGCAGTAGGGTTGAGTCACACAACACTCACCTCTGCTTTCCCCATGCTCTCCCCCCTTGTGCAGCTTCTGCTTTGTGTAATTTATTCCTCCGCACAGCCATCAAAGCCTGTTCCTGGGATCAGGGAGGAAGAATCTTCTCTTGACTCTGAGTGTCCCCAAGCTCCGGCTCTGCCTTTGCTGCTTTTGCTCTCAACTTCATTGGTGTGATGGTAGCGGGGAGCTGTGGCACTGAGGGCTGGATGTGATCCATACTTATCCCCAGGGAGAGCTGGAGGAAGGTTGGAGGGACAGTGCAAAACCACGGCTCCCTTGCAGGAGCCTCCCTAGGGGTGCAGCTCCCCTGGTACCATGAATTTGTGGAGGATGAAATCAGTGTGTGCCATAATAATAAGTGATTTCTGCTTTTTTTTATATTTTATTTTTCCTTTTAGAAACCAAACACCACCATAATCATTGTAGGGGGTTTAGCCTTCTATCCCAACTTGCCCTCCCTCACAAATCCCCTACCCAAACCTCGTTCAGGAGGCGTAGGCAGCATAAGCATGAAATCCCTGCCCAGGGAAGGAAGCTCAAAGGGCCACGGAGCCGGGCTGCAGGCTGTGCTCTTCGGATACCAGACCTGGACATCAAGACAGGTATTCTGAAGAGATCCACTCCTATCAGCCTCCTCTCTCATTTGATAGTCACAGGACTTCACAACAAATCTCTGCACTTTCACTGAGGCACTTGCAGCTTCTGATTGCATCTTAACAAGTATTTCTGTCACTTTGCCCTGAAGATCGATCATAACACCGCTAACAACTTGGCAGGAGCAGGAATTCTTCTGGGCAGAGCTGAGGGGACAACGCTTCTGCCTCCACCACTGTCTTTTGAGCATGGAAGAGTCAATCCTGTCTGCTTCCTGTAAAGAATCTGAAATTACCCAAGCTGGGGATTTGCATGAGAAATGAAAGTTGGGACGTGACCAGGAGCTGTCAGTTTGGAAGGCAGGGAATCAGAAGTGGCTGTGAGGAGGTGCCTGTGAGCTGTGGAAAAGCCACATTGATCTGTCAAACCTTGCTCCTCCTTCCCATGGCTCTTCAGAAAAGTGAGAACTATCAGGATGACGGTGGCCTGGCACAAGGGCTGGGCCATGGGGACGTGCTGAATCCAAATCCCTCTGCATTTGCTGAGGTGGGAACTCTGCAGGTCTCTGGAAGGAGCAGGTGGATGAATCTTTTCAGTTCAGCATCTGTGCTCATCACCAGTCAGATTTCCCTTTGCAGAGGGGTGTGTTGGATTGTACCTTAAACCTGGCAGCTTTCCTGGAAGTCTTTGAAAAGGGAACATTGTCACAGAGACAAACCAAGCTTGAGGAAGCTGTTGTCAAAGCCCCAGCTTGCATCCTGCATGCAATTACAAACAACATTCTTCTGCTGCTCTCTTGATCTCCATCTTTTCTTTCCTTGGCTGCTTTTCTGGGCTGGAGTGCACAGGCATTGAGGACTCCTTGCTGCTGGGAAAGCAGCCCATGGGATCTGAGACCTGCTCATTTCCAGGGATTGGGGCAGGACGTGTGCATGGGCAGAGTTCAGGGCAATTGAGGTGTGGGAGTGTCCCGGGGTGAAGGGTGTCTGTCGGACACTTGATTGTGAATTGTTGGTTCCCTGGGGGAGAAACTTGTCTGGTTTGTTTGTATCCCTGGCCCCCACAAAATCCCAGTGTATTTTCCTGTCCCCCATGCAATGAAGTCCCAGTATTCCCAGGTGCTTGTCTTGTCCACCACAGAGGCTGTGCCCCTGGGAAGGCTGGGCTGCACATCTCGGTTGCCTGTAGCGTGGTAGCCCAGGAGGGCAATAAGGACTTGTTGGGGACTACCAGTCCCGTCAGCACGTGCCATATTCCCTGCCTTGTGGTGCCTTTTAGCATCCTGTGGATTCCCAGGATTCAGTCCTCTTTAGTGTGGCCAGTACCTGGATGCAATTCCCTGGTGAAAGCTGAAGGAGTTGGAAGCAGGGCTGGAGACGGGCAGAGCACGCCCATCCTTCCTCCCACAGCTCCAGGGAGATGCGTTGCTGTCTTTATGTTTTGGCTCATTGCCCAGGAGCCTTGAGCCCCTTCCCTGGGGTCTGGACTAACAGCTAATTAACCTGCCCTCCAGTGCCTTCCTCTTTGCTTAAACAAGGGAGAGCTCACTGCTGGGCCATGTGTTCCTCCCTTGGTGTGAGCAAGCACACCAAGCCCTAGGTCGGTTCCCCCATCACAGCAGGACCAGCCAGGGAGCAGCCTCCTGGCATACCTGGAGCAAGGAGCCAGAGCCCTGAAATCCCTTTTGTTAACCCTCTTTGTCTGAATGAGTGTTTTGCTTCTGTAGTTGCTGCCAAGTGGTGGGGAACCAAACGGATCGACTACGCCCTGTACTGCCCCGATGCCCTCACGGCTTTCCCCACAGTGGCTCTGCCTCACCTCTTCCACGCCAGCTACTGGGAGTCCACGGATGTTGTCTCCTTCCTGCTCAGACAGGTACAGTCATCTCCTCTCCCTCATCTCCCTTGGGCTGAAAAATGCTTAGGGCTCTTTGTTTTTTCCAATGTACCTTCCATTAGACTTATTGATGCATAGAGGTGAAAAAATACACTTTACCCCTACAGATCTATTTTCTTCACTTCTTTTTTTTTCCTCACCTGTGGTGTTGGTGGAGCTGCACACGTATAAACTTCATGGATGTGCACAAACCTGCTTGGTCTGGGGCTGGGTTTATCATCAAAGCAGGTTTCAGATAGACTCATGGAGAGAGCCCGGGGCAGTTTCCTATCAGATCCATAGTGGCAAAGGTCAGTGGCACTTGTTTCTTGATCTGTGCTCTGTGTGCCACGTCAGATCTCACGTCTGAAACTGAAACTTCTCAAAGGACAAATAAAACCAGCACCAGATACAATAAAACCAAAGGGGAAGTTTTATATTAATTCAGCATGAATTGATAGGCAGAATGCAGTTCTCCATTTTGCCTTTCTATGTTATTGTTATCTCCTCTAGGAACTCATTGGGATTTAGTCCTGCAGCACAAAGCAGTTCTAAGGCTGGGAGAATGGGGACTGTTGGTGTCTGGAGTCTGACGCCTCAGATTTTATCAACGTATATATTTGGCCTAAAATTCAAATTTACTGTCTAAAATGTGTTTTACCCTAAAATAAATATTTTCCCTTCAGTTCCTTGGGGATGAGGGGGAGTTATTTGCCTTAAGAAATATGAACTCCCCATGGAATGACGCTTACAGCATGGAGCTGGAAAAAACAAAACTCAAAGCAACTCTGTGGTTTGTGTTGCCCACTTCAGCGCCAGGTTTGCTTTGTGTTAGCTCAGCTGTTAAACCCTCTCTGTTCTCCTCCAGCCTCCTCTGCCGAAGCTCTCAGTTATTTATGATTCTGTTGGCAGACTTTCTTTCAGTGTTAACTTCCAAATGGTGTAAGAACCATAAACAACAACGGTGTCAGCGCTGGTGGCAGCTGAGCAGTGCTGAAAATCCAGTGATACTCTTTTCCCAGGCTGTGTCCAGGCTCTGCCTGCACACTCCTGGCTGGATGCTCCCACATCAAACCCAGCCTAACAGAGCTGGAAAGAAGAGAGCTCTCATTATGCATAAAGGGGAGCAGTCATGACAGTGTCATACACAAAATGTTCCACTTGGGAAATAGCCATTTACTCAGGTTTCAGCCCAAATCTGGGTCTGTAGCACTGTGTGGTATTTCAGACCTTTTGGCTTGAGTACCTGGAGGTACTTCTCCATCCATTCTAAGCCTGCTGGTGGCTGCCTGGGTAGTCTGGCACTCCCTTTCCCAGTGCCTGTCTCTGTTCACTCCTTTTTGCCTTGACACCAGGGTTTTTCTCATCTTTTGTCTTCTCGCTGTCCTTCACCAGCACCACACAACTGCTTCCCCTAATAAGGACTTGTTTCTAATGGCCTTTGAAAGTCATCTCTGGACAAAATGTAAAAAGAAGCTGTTGAATAGTTTTAGTCTCCAAAGATTAAATCTTGTTAAAACAAGCCCAGATAGCATTCAAAATACATTCCTGATTAAATAATTTTCAGTAAAACTTGTTATTTTGTTTACATTGGATTTCCATGAGCTCCCGCCCCAGCAAGCTCATCTTCCCTGGGGTCCTTTTTTCATTTCCCTGGATGAAAACCAGCTTCAGCTCTGCAAACAGAGCTGGCCCGTGTCAGCCAAGCTCAGCTGGAGAGCTGCTTGACCTCACAGAATATGTTCAGGACCAATAGAAGAGCCCACATTTAGGAGGCTTCTTAACCTTTTGGCCACTAAGGACTACTGGCAGTTTTGGAGTTCTGTGTGCAGGGTCACCTCCCAGTCCTGCAGTGCTGTGAGTCTTTGAGGTGTCCCCCAGCCTTTGGGTGTTATTCTTCCTTTTCCATTCTAGAGGTTAAGAGCAACCTAGGTAGGATTTAACCCTCCTCTCTCCATGTTCCTTCCTCCCATCCCTGTCCATGCCCTGGTGACAGGCAGGAATTGCCCTGCAGAACTGGATGTTTGGCAGTGACGTCCCACCAGCACAAAGTCCTGGAGTTCTGTCGGCCTCAAGACGAGGCCAGGGTGGACAGACAGCCTGGGCTCTGCCTCAGTGCAGCCAAGCCAGACCCCTGTGTGCCTCCACAGGGGTCAGATCAGTGAGAGGAGCAAAAGGCATGGGACCAGAGTTGGGAATTTCAGTAAGAATTAGAAATGAGCTGAAGGATCAGCATCTGTCGGCATGTGGCCAGTCAGAGCAGCTGGTGCTGGATCTGTTATGGAATGGGGAAGGCTCGTGTTCCCTTGCAGACCGTGGGAAGGGACTGATGAATCCCTGGAGGAAGGGCAGGTAGTGCAGAGCTCATCCTGCTGTGTCTGAGTCAGTTTTGTACCCCCTGACAATCCCAAAAACCTGCATCCCAGCCAGGATTAAGTTAGCACTGGCCACAGGCTTTGCCAGGGCAGAAAAGGCCGCTTGTCCTGGCAAACCTGCAAGCTGACAAGCGAAAAACCCAGCAGCAAACTCAGGGGCCTCTCTCCCAGCATTGCTCTTCCTCACCACTGGCTCAGGAGATGCAGAACAGGCACAGGAGGAGGAGGGAGGAGGAGGCTGATGCCTTGGTGGTATCTGTCCTCCCACAGGTGATGAGACACGAGAACTCGAGTGTTTTGGAGCTGGATGGGAAGGAGGTGTCGGTCTTCACACCCTCCAAGCCTCGTGAGAAGTGGCTCCGCAAGAGGACAAATGTGAAGCTCCGGGTAAGGGGATTGGGGGCTGCAAAAAGTGCAGTGTGTGCAAGTGAGTTCAGGTGTGCCTGGGTGTGCCCGAGTGTGTGTGGGTGTGTCTGAGTGTGCCCGAGTGTATCCGAGTGTGCCTGCGTGTACCTGGGTGTGTCTGAGAGTGTCTGATTGTGCCCGGGGGTGCTTGAGTGTGTCCGGGTGTACCTGAATGTAGCTGGGTGTGCCCAGGTGTGCCTGGGTGTGCCTGAGTGTGCCCGAGAGTGCCCCAGTGTGCCTGAGTGTCTGGGTGTGTCTGAGAGTGTCTGATTGTGCCCGGGGGTGCTTGAGTGTGTCCGGGTGTACCTGAATGTAGCTGGGTGTGCCCAGGTGTGCCTGGGTGTGCCTGAGTGTGCCCGAGTGTGCCTGGGTGTGTCTGGGTGTGCCCAGGTGTGTCCACGTGTGCCTGAGGGTGACTGGGTGTGCCTGAGTGTGCCCAGGTGTTCCTCGGCGTGCCTGGGTGTGTTCCAGTGTGTCTGGGTGTGCCCAGGTGTGCC
>VWZS01000839.1:4412-32591 GCA_013397075.1 Rhabdornis inornatus
TCAGATCTCTCTGCCATCAAGGGACTCAACAGCTCCTCCATTTAGTGTAATCAGCAAACTTACTTTTCATCCTTCGTCCAAGTCATGTATGAAGCTGTTGAAGAGCACAGGGCCAAGGATGGAGCCCTGGGGAGCCCCAATAGTGACAGGTCACCAGACTGATGTCACCCCATTCTCTGTAACCCTTTGTGCCCAACCCATGAGCCAGTTCTCACCCATCCCATAATATGTTTGTCCAGCTTTATATTTTGGGTTTTTTTATATTTTATATTTTGTCCAGAAGGATACAGTGAGAGAGCCACGAAAGCTTTACTGAAATACAAAAATACCACATCAGTTGGCTTCCCTTGATTACCTTGTCATAAAAGGAAGACTCAATAAGCAGGACTTTCCCTCTCATGAAGCCATGTTGGCTGTGACCAGTGACTGAATTGTCCTCCAACTGTTTTTCAATACTTCCCAGAATAATATTTTCCATGGTTTTATCAGGCACTGAAGTGAGACTGACAGGCCTGTGTTTTCCAGGGTCATCCTCCTTGCCCTTCTTGAAAATCAGGACATTTGCCAACTTCCAGTCAGCTGGAACCTCTCCGGATTCCCAAAACTGCTCAAAAATCATTGAGAGAAGTTTTGCAACAACATCACTCAGCTCTTCTAGGGTTCTCTGATGAATCCTATCAGACCCCATAGATTTGTAGGGATCCAGCTGGAGCAGCAGGTTCCACACAATTTCAGGGTCAGCTGGGAGCTGATCATTCTCACAGTCACGGTCCTCCAGCTCAGGGCACTGAAACTCCCTTGGTGCATTGTCCTACCAATAGTACTCCTTTTTACTGGAAGAATCAAGGAAATCACTACCTGTACTCCTGATCCTTCAGACTCTCAACAGTCCCAAGGACCTGAAGGCTCTTTTGATGGCCTTCAGACTTCTGGTTTTTTGTCTCTGACAGTTTGAACAACCAATAGCAGATAGTAATCAAATAGCCTTACTAGACCAGAGAGCTTTCCAGTAACGTCCCTTTTCTGAACCCCTGGGAGCCAGCGGACTTCCCTATGCGTTGGGTCGGATTGCATATTGGGCCCTCTGTTGTCCTGAGAAGAGAGACTCCTATTAAAACTACCACACTTTTTGTCTTAAAAGAAGTGTTTATGATGTGGAGTACAGGTGGTGTTGTTTTACAAGGCCCCACTACTCCAGAAGGATCTTTACCCACCCTATCTGTTGTCTGGACTTCTAGTTCCAGGGCCTCATACCTGTTGTAGCAGTTGTTAGTCCCAATTGTTTTCATGAGGAGGAACCTTCCTCCTGGTACATGCAGTGACCTGCTTCCAGCCTTCATCTTCAACAGACCCTTGGCTAATTACCTTTCAGGATTCCGAGTCCATCACTTTCTCTACTACCATGGAGGTTTGAGACTCCTGAGAGTCTTGAGTGTAGCATCTCTGTAAATAACTGGTCAATCTCTTACTCATTCACTGAAGTACAATGCAAGTTGTTCACTTCTTCCTCTGCTCCTTCACCTGGTGACACATCTCTTCAACCATAGCACACCTTCTGCAAAAGAACTGTTTGTTGGCACAGCCTGAGAGGCATCAGACACGTCTGGCAGTCTGTGATCGGGAGAGATACATCTGTCAACAGCAGGTCTGGCTGGCTGGAGGCCTCTGACATGGCTGGGCCAGTGGCTCCAGCAGCTGCAGAGGAATGAGCTCTGCTGCAGCAACACCACAACTGAAGCTTATGCTAACATTAGCTTACATTAATAAGACTGGGGCTGAAAGGATCATTTAGTGGTTCTTCTCCACCAGACACTGAGTCTGTTTATCTGCCTCTATTGGCTCCCTCCAGATGGTCAAAGGAGCCCTTCCTGGTCATCCTGCTGTGCCATGTTCATGTTTACTGCACTCTGCTCACACTCCTTAGATCCAACTGAATCTGCTGCACTGTTCCTGGCAAAGTGGGTGACTGGCTGCTGAGGGCTTCTGGGTCCAGACAGGGCTTGGGGCTGCTGCTCAAGTCTTGTTGACCTCAGGAATCCCGTGAACAGCACAATCTAACCCTCACCCCCAAACCTACCCAAACAGCCACTGCTGCTGCCTCACCAACTGACTTGTTTCGTCAAGTTGCAAGGCAGAAATACTGCAAGCATAAACCTTGGCTATCAGTTTGATAAAACGCTTCCTCCACTAGTTCTTGGATTTCTCTTCTTTCTCAGTAGGGAAAAGTAATCTTAAGCTCCCAGTAAGTCGTGCCCCTCTGACAGGGGAGGAGGCCAGGATGTCCTAGCAGAAGCATCCTTTCCTGCTCCCTTCACTGTGCTGAGCCATGGGCCCACTCCTGCCCTGCAGCATGGCTGCTTATCCCCACCCGCTCCCTTGCCATGGCTGGCACACAGCTACCTGCTGTGCCAACAGGCCTGCCATGCACAGCTCTTTAACATGGCAGAGCACCACCACTTCCTCTTGCTGAAATTCCTGACATGGTTTCCTGTGTTGCCAGGTGAGCTCCAGAACCAGCATGGAGAGCAGCATGCACTGGGGAGCAGAGCAGCCTGGCAAGGCAGTGAGATGTCAAGCAAGTACAGCATCACCTTTATGTGGAAAACGGAACTGTCTGAAAGAACAGCTTTTTAAGACCCAGGGAGTCAAAGCAGCAATTCTGACACCACCTATGGGCTTCCTGCTGTCCAGCTCACTGGTCCTTCTAGGAGCTGTTTTCTATAAGCTGTTTCTGCTCACTGCAATACAAGAGAACAAAACAGCAGAGAAAGCCTGGGGTGGGGGTGATGGCATTACTGTGCTTAGCAAGTCAGATCAGCTCATGGGAGGGTCTGACAAGCAGTGGCCAGGAAAGAACAGCAGCTTTAAGAGCAAGGGAGAAGGGACAAATGAGGAGCAGCACACACACACCTTTCCTGCTCTCCTCCTTCCAGAGTGCCATGGGAGCTGCCTGGGGAACCACAGCCCCTACACCAGGAACACTGCAAGTGCCATTGACATCCAGCTTCCTCCACAGTTCAAGAGGTTCCAATAACCTCCCAAAGAGCTGGGGAGAAGAGTCAGCTCAGGACAGAAGGGATCTTCAGTCATGGAGGATGACCATCCTCCTCAGCACACTGGTGATCACTTCTCTGATCCCTTACAAGCAGCGAAGACACAAAGAATGCCACTAGAAGTCACCCTGAGCATCACCATGAAACTTGCACAACCCATGCTGAGCCTGATGCCACTATCTCAGAGCTCTGCTGATTAACTCTTGCTGAAACAGCCAGCCTCCTCTGGCACTGAAGGACTTCCAAATAATGTGACAGACAAGGTTCAGGCTTGGAAGCAGAACACGTAACACAGACAGCACAAAGCTTTGCATTCTGAAAAGGAGAGGATGCCTCAGCAGCTAAGCAGGGCACCCTGGCTGCCCCAACCACTACCCAATTCCTAACAGCACAGCGTTGCCCAGCTCCTCCTCTCTCATGAGCTTATGCCAACCACAAATTCATTGGGAGCCTTGCTTGGACTTTTGCACTAAATACTGGTTTCATCTTTCTGAAAGCAGTTTGCAGACAGCAACAAAAATTAATGTGGGAATAGCTGGCCCTGTTACTACCAGCAACTGATTAATGAAGTCCTCTTACAATAAAAGCAATGAAAGTTGCCACATGCCAGGAAACTTTCAGTGAATCACTGGAATCAGGGCTGGACAAGGCTTCAAGGCACACACGTGTTTCTTCCTAACCCAGGACAGGCACAGCTAAAGCCAGTGGCTCAAGATGGCCTCAAGAGGAGAGCACACCATGCCGGCACAGCTGAAGGGTCTGTCAGCATGGTTCCACCTGACAGCTACAGCTGAGCTGGAAGCTGCACAAGATAATTTGGCCATGACAGACACTTACTCGACCAGCCTAGCCCCTTCCAGAATAAGACATAAGCAAGTCCCCAGGCATGTTATGGATAAGTCCGACCCAAACTCAGACACGGGACCCCAGCCACTCCCTTTGAAGTATGAATGCACCCACACCATTGCCCAGTGAACTGGGCAGAGCTAAGACCCTTGACCAATCACAGGAAATTTGAAGCCCCTATAAAAGGAGGCGCACATCAATAAAAGTTGGCTGTTTCTGCATGAACTCGGTGTGTGTACGTGTCGCATTCCTGTCTCCAACATCACTGACAACCCCAAAATGGACTTCATACAAGATTTGGACAACTGCCTACACTGCTGTGTTTTTTAAAAGCAAGCTGACACCAAACAGGTCAACTTCAAGAAACTAGAAAAAGACATAATAACTACTGTGAACTATGAGAATTAGCGTTATATATAATTATACAGTTCAAGAGGAAAGTCATTCTTAGTAGCTGTGTCCATTTTAAGCACAGCAAATTAAATGAGAAAATATTACAACAGTCCCAGTTACAGACAACAGTGCAACCCAGTAGATTAAAGGACATGTCCAGAACTCAGTCTTAATTTTATGATCTACCTTATGGACAGCTGAACACCAATATGCAGAAATATCAACAACAGCAGACAGCTGAGAACATAATGATGTAAGGGTTAAATCTTCACCTGTGCATCAAATACAGACTTTTTTCCAGAGGAAAAGATTTTCAGAGAAATTCAAGCCTACAGCTTTCCTTTCTGGATGGTAAAACTACAGCTCTCCCTTACATAAAAATGATGACAAAGCTTGAAGTACAGGCACGGTACATATTTTATTGACACAGATTTCTTCAGTTTTGAATCTATTAATTCAGCTGACAACAGTGTAGTAATTTGAAAAAAGTTCTTCTCCTTGCTTGATGTCTCTGAGAGTGACAAGAACTACACATCTCAAGTGGCTGTAAAATAAGAAGCAAAACATGTGAAAGTGAACAGTTATTTAAAGTCCTTTAAATTGTTTTCAATTCTTCATTTCAAGAAGCTAATCCAGTAGCCTCATCTGGATTAGTTTTGAGTAATATGCGTAATGCAGGGCAGGGAACACGGAAAAACAACACTGGAATACAGACAGCAAATATAAGCAAAACCAATATTATCACCGCATTATTATTAAAACCACACCTATGTGGGTATGCAAAAAAAAGTTTCCATTCAGTTGTTCCACACAATCATTCAGAGATGAAAGGGATTAGTCAAAACTGCAAGGGACACACCTAGACAGGAGAAGAAGCAAAGCAGAGTTCAAGCAGAAGCCACTCCTGTGGACATGCCTGTCCAAAGGTGTCAACTGGCAAAAGCATCTCTCCTAAGGCCTACCACCATCCAGAAGACAGCTCCTAACTGCACCACAGATCTGCTGCCATCTGCAGCGATGGGTCAGGTATCACAGAATCACAAGGCTGGAAGAGACCTTCAAGACCATCGAGTCCAACCCATGCTCTAATACCTCAACTAAACCATGGCACCAAGTCCCACATCCACTCTTTCTTTAAACACATCTAGGGATGGTGACTCCACCACCTCCCTGGGCTGACAATTCCAGTACTTTATCACTCCTTCTGTGAAAAACTTTTTCCTAATATCCAACCTAAATTCCTCTTGATGCATGTAAGACTGTGTCCTCTGATTCTGTCATTTGCTGCCTGGAGAAAGAGACCAACCCCCACCTGACTACAGCCACCTTTCAGGCAGTTGTAGAGAGTGATAAGGTCACCTCTGAGTCTCCTGTTCTCCAGGATAAACAACCCCAGCTCCCTCAGTCAGCTGAAACCAGGGGCTGGCAGGCAGTTTCTGAGAAAGAAATACAGAAACCCAGCCCTCTAAACTTCCTTTTAGTAAACAACCAGGCCCTAAAGCTGAAGTATGTGTTCCAGGAAGGAGAGCACATGCTTTGGATACTGATGAACCAGGAAGTGGAAAACAGCATCAACCCAAGTCTCCACTATTAAAAATTTAGTGTGAGGCCATTTTGAAACATATGAAACAACAAGGTAAATAAGTACTAAGAACTCCTTCATAAGACACAAAAAGATCTAGAAACTAGATAATCTATGCTGTCAGCATTGTATACATCAGTATCGAAACAAGCACCTAGAAGCACATTGGATCTTTTCTCTGATGGCTCTATATACTGGAAGAAATGATGACCAGAAGACCATATTTTCTTGGACAGATTCCAAGCAAGAGCAAAACTCCCCCTTCCTGAAGCAGTCCCATAGTTTATGTGCTTTCACTCTTCAAGTACTGTATCCAGGCTTCCTGAGAGTTCAGTCCTAATGTTTATTTTATTAGCATCTATTTAATTATCTGAAGATTCCAAGTGCATCTTTAAACTTGACTCAACAGACTCCAGGTTTAATCAGAAAAGCCATTTTTCCAATATGCACCATAACTTTCCCCAGTGAAATTTCGGAGTACTTAAATAACTCCAGAATGACAATAGAAGTTTGGGCGATCTGCTCTAAAATTCTTACATATCCTTGAAATGAATACGATTATCTGAGAATGATTTCCAACTCTTGTAATTTCTGAAAAAAGGTGGACTTTCAAGTCATAACCAGGATGTTGTAATTTCACTAACTATACTGTAACTCTTAAGTCCATACTTTTATATTGCACAGTATTTCACTTGTCTCAATACAATTTTAGGTTTCTTCTTGCAAATTCATCTGCTTATTTGTCACATAAGCAGAAGACATGGAGAACAGAGAACAAGAAGCCTAAATCTGAATTATCTCTGAAAGGCTTTGGTCAAGGCTGAAACAGATTTGAGATACGTACTGGAAAGCCTCACTACACTACTGTAATACAAAGTACAACTAGTACTTCATGGGATTCAGAAGAACAGCACTATAGTGCAACAACTGCTTGTAAAACTGTGTCTTCAGAGGTATGCTGATTTCTTTTGGGAAAAAAATGTGGAAAAGGAATGAAGAATCTTCTAATTAAAATTAAAATTACCTCTCAATTCAGAGAGGTAACTCTCCCATACAGTTGCACACTTTTGTGTAACTCATCTTCATATGGTTTGTTATTTTTCAACCATGTCTGTCTTTTCTTTACACATGCAGTATGCTTTGTATCATACAAATCTATGAGCTCTTTCATGTGCTGCCAACCTCTCTACGTCATGGCTGTAGACGATGTTTGGAAGATATTGTTTCAGTTCTACTGGAAAATGTCCCGGCACGTCAAACTCTTGATAACACACGTTTGCTGCTTTTTCTAGGAATTAAAAAAAAACCCAAAAAACAGTTATTAGATAAGGCTTAGAGATGTGTAAAAACATCTAATGTACTACTACGGAACCAGATGCTTTATCAAGCTTGAGAACCATTCCTCTATTGGGAGGTACTGCACTCCTCTGAAGGCCTATTTTGAATTACGCAAGAGGTACACAATCAACTATAGGAGCTTTGCCCAGTTATCAACGTCTGTGAAGAAGCACAACTTGCTTAGTGCCAGGGGTAGCTTACAGCACTGCTAAATGTTCCAAATACACAATGTTTGCTTTTGCAATTGAAAAAAAAACTGAAAAATATTCTTGCCTGGTGACAAAACACGTCAGAAAAACAAGCAGGGAGAAAATCACCCATTAGACAGACATGACCTGGAACAGTTTTGTGGGACCACCCTGTATCTCTGTGCCAATCCTTGGCAATCTTTCTGAATGCTAATGCTTTCTAATGCTGAATGCTTGAAGGCAGAGGATCTTTAACATAATGCAGGTTATGAAAGCCACTTAGAAGCTGAGTATGGCATCAATTCAACTTTCTGTACAGTACAACTGTTCCCATGAGTTACTTACAATCAACAGTGACACAGAATAAGTAGCTCCCTTCTTCAGTTTCAACAAGTGAGATTACAACAGCAGCTTCCTACATTTTGTGCATAAATGTAAGGAAGTCTAGAAAACGTGTTAAGTTCGAAGTGAGCAGTGACAGAATCTTACTGTCCATGTCACTGTGTGCAGTTTTCTCATGAAGCCGCCTGGAATCATTCTAGGGAACTTGATCTGCAACTCTCTACTGCCTCAGTCTGGTGGTACTTTTCCAGATATCCTTTCCCACCATCTCACTTTTGGAGCATGTGCCTTTCATTCTACATACCAGGAGGGAAACTGGGACATAAGTGAGAAAAGAAAAAGTATACTTGAAGTGTTGCTGCACAGAATTATTCTAACACTCAGCTGTGGCAAAAAGCATCAGAAATGTTTTACTCCCTAAGTGCTTGTTTTAAACAGCATTACTGTCCCCCCAAGATCATTATATCCATAAAGCCAAACTCATACTTGTAAAATGTATCTGGCAACTTACCATGTGAGCAGTTGTTGACATACTGTCCCACTGCCAGTGGGTTTTGCGGGGTGGCTGTGAGCCAGCTCTCATCACTCATTTGAAAAGGGCCAAGTTGATCTCTTCTGCTGCAAGACCTGAAATGCCTGACAGTGTTAGCATGGATCATGGCTCATTTGCCTAACAAGTTATCTTACTTTGTAGGAATGGCCACAGTCACTGCATAAAGTTACAGCTGCCCAACCCACATGGGGTGGAGGGCACGTGCATAGACTAACACCTCCCACTACTCTGTGGTGTCCCTTCAGATCCGGGTGGAAGAACATGCACAAAACTACCATATACTCTTCCACAAATCAATATCTAACGTTACCATTACAGAAGTGTCAACACCTTTCATTCATCTCTAAAAATGCAGACTCATCACAATATTAGTTTTAAACTCATTCCAGAAATTAAAATCTGGTATTAGTAGATATCAACATCCAAACTAGGTATTATATCATTCTCCTAGTTCTTTTCACGTCATATTTAAACACAAATTACAACAAATGATATTTTACGGTAAATCAAACAGTTAGCTGTGTCAGAGGAAGTTCAGACTGGACATTATGGAAAGACTCTTCACTGAGAGGGTGGCTGGTCACACGGCTCCTCTGTGGAGTGGTCACAGCACCCAGTCTATCACAGCTGAAGGAGTGTGTGCATGATGCTCTTAGTCATAGGGTTCAGCACCACAATGAAGAAGGAGTTGGACTTAATGAACTAAAGCAAGCAGGTTTGAATAACAGGTCAGAAATATTTCAATACTTTTACGCTACATCCTCCTCTAGTAGAACTATTTTCTGCACAGGAAAGTCTCTACATCAATATGCATCTCACTGGTGTTACAGATGAAGACACAAGTACATACTGGATCACATCCAGAATCTCTCACCCTTATGCTGTCTGCATTATGAGCAATGCACAGCTGGAAAACAATCATGTACAACTCAGGGTAATAAACAGGGAACTGAGATGAGGAGTTATCCCTGTTTTAAATCAGATGAGTGACAATCCTCTATTTCTTTTGCTTACCTGTACACGGATCTTGACAGTCCTTTATCATTCCCATCAATAAGGACACCATCAATGCACCTAAAAATAAAGGGATTGCCAAGGGACTGGAAAAAGATGGGCTCATGCTTTCTGTATACTGTACCTGTTGCAAGACAGACATTATTTCAGAAGAAAGTAAGTTAACTGTCAGAATGGTCTTACAGTCCCCTCCACACAGAAACTCAAAGGAGAGACAGTGGGTAGGACAATGTCACTTAGTGACATTGACATCTGTAAACCTACAAGCTACCAGACACAACTTTTTGGGATGTAATAAATCCACTCTCAACTAAATGAGCTGATATATTCCAAAGCGAGAAGCCTCACAGAAAATCACACAAGGCCTGAACTGAGTATCTTTGGGAGAGGTAGATAAAGCCTCAAAGCCAACTAGCGTGCTTCAGAGATGAAAGCAGCAGATGGTATTTGTTCAGGAAAACACAGCTTAAGATACTAAGCTGTTTTGTTTCTACTGTGTCAGGACTCTGAAAAACACACAAAGATTCAGCAAAGAATCTGAAACACCTCCCTCCATTACCCCAGGGATTTTGTTTGGTCCAGGAGATGGAAAATGACAAACCAAGAACAAATTATTTCAGCAGACTGTTTCCCAGATCTGAAGAGAGGATTCAACTTGCCATGACTTCCAAGCACAGAAAAGCCACAGCTGACTGGCTTTCCATTTTTCATGAAATCGTTGTGCTGCATCCCTCACACCCACTGCATCTTCAGCACCTCTCTGCAGAAATCCTGCACTGCTATCTCACAAGGAGCCAGACAAAGGCTGCAGGCAGGTCCCTGTATACAGGGTCCCATCCCCAGCCTGGCAGGTTCCTTCAGTACCCTGAAAAGGCATTTCAACAGCCCATCCTCTTGTTCTGCTAGAAGAGCTGCTACAGGAGGCTCTGTTACAGGAATGAGCCTATGCTCAGGTCTAGTATGCACCTGAAACTCTAAGAGAGCTGCAAAAGTGGCAGGCTCTCTCGCTGTCACTCAACAATTAGTCAGTTCATGAGTAACCAATGGCAATGGCCAGGCACTCCAAAAAATGCACTCCACTGCCCAATGAATGCTTGGGCTGCTCCCAGTCCTGCACTGCTGGCACAAGCCAGAGACCATAGCAGATGATTTTGCTGGCAGATGAAACAGACACAAACCCAAAGCAACTCAGCAGATTTGCTAGCTTGGCTAGATTGATAGAATTACAAACCTTTCTAAGAAATGTATGCAAATACAGTTACAAGACATGAGGAAGAGACAAGTATAGATTTTTCTAAACATACTTCATGGAATAAAGTTCTCCTAAATTAAGCTTTTATTTTCATTCTCCATTTTGTACTTCTGTACTTTGAAGAAGCTCATGCAATTGTCTACTGACCTGTGCAGAGATCTCGAAACCTCATTTCTCATATCCTGAACCAAAACAGAAACCCCAAGGAATTAAACTGTACTGTTCATCTACTTTAAATTTCTCCCATGCATTTACATTTCAAGAATCTGGAACAAGTTTTACAGCTGCTGCAAAATCGGGCTTTAATCGCTAAATTACTTTTATAAGCAAAATTATCCTTCCCAATATTTTCTGTATTTCCAAAACAGCTCTAGATGGTTTATAAATATTCTCACACAGCCTAACTGGTAATCTTGTCAAGGAATGACAGAAAGAAAACCCACAAAATAAAAATTAGTGTAGATCTTTGGCATTCCATGATCAGGCAGTTAGAATTCCCATCTAACTTAATAAAAAATAAGAACATTCCATTACCAGGATACATAGACACAACCGTCCCTTTCCGTACAAAACCTTTGGTAACAAAGACTCCAGTTCCAGCAGACACCAGGGAACTCCGGTCTCTGCTAACAGTGAACCCAAGCGTGTTAAACAAAACTTCCTCAGGACTAAACACATGCTGACTGTGATGGTTACAAGAATTTACTTTTGACCGCTTCTGCTCCACAGTCAGTAATTCCAGATATTGACACTTGACTTCTGGAAGTAAGGCCAGAATATCTGCTTGTCTACTGAAGTCATTTATGAATAAAGCTTTAAATGTTTTCAGTAGTGTTTCAAAGACATCTTCATCAGCAATAATTTTGTCTTGAGAGCTTTCAGGAACATATCGAAGGGTCCTGTAAAGAAAATGAAATACTTTAAAATTAGAAACATATATTACTTTTTTTCCTAAATACAGAAGACCCATTTTGCAGCACCAGTAACTTCGATATACTGTTGTTTTAGAAAACCCCAAGCTAATTTTCATTCTTGTTCAAGCTAAACCACTGTTCATAACACTAACAACACTAAAAAAGACTGTTTAGTTGTTTAGTTAAAACTACTACCTGTTCTACTATAAACCATCATCTCTGAGTATTCACCACAAGTAGGTTAAACCCTACTGAGCTCTCAGTGAAAAAGGCACTGAAAATAAAACACAATTATCATACTGTTTATTAAAAAAAAAAATAATAATTAATTACACTTTAAATGAGGTGAGACAAATATTCCATGGGCAACGAAGGCTTTAATTTAGTTACTTATTTAAATTTTGTTACTTATAACCATGTCATAATAATTCAAATTCAAACACTACTTTTACAATTAAAATAGGGCATACACATCTTGCCAACAAGAAGTTATCTATCTATCTATCTATCTATCTATCTATCTATCTATCTATCTACAACGTTAAACACCATTTTAAGGTATCTGACTAAGAATTTCATGCCAGCCAAGGGGCGACCAATGCTGAAGCACTTCTGAGTGACAAACCCGAGTGAACTCCTGCAGCCCCCGACCCTCCCGACGAGGGACAGCGGGGTGTGGGCTGGCGCCCGGGACCTCTCTCTGCGCCTCACCTGCGCTGGCGGGGGAGGTTGAGGGCGAGCCAGGGCACGAAGCGGTACTTGTAGGATCCCCAGCGCCTCCACAGCTCCCGCAGCATGGCGGTCGCTCCCTCACGGCCCTGGCACCGCCCCCCTGCCGAGTCGCGCCCGCGCTAACCGGGACAACCAATCGGCGCTCCGGACACACGCCGGCACGTTTGTGTCCCGAGCTGCCATTGGCTACGAGCGGCCGGCAGGCTCCGAGTGGCGGCCGGGCCGTGAGGGCGAGCCCCCAGGGCCGAGCGTGGGGGCCGGCTCGGGCTCTGCGCAGCGGGTAAGGACGCGGAATACCCCGAACGAGGAGAGCGGCAGCCACCGGTAACGAAAACACACAGCTGCTAGGTGCACGCCTACAGGCGTAAATACACACACTTCTCTTTCGGAACAATGTTATGTTGTACCTGCTGTGTTGTACTGAGCAATCCAAAAAGACAAGATCAGATTAAAAGGTGGTTTAAAAATTACCTAGAAGCGGCCATGAAAGACCACTCCTAATACTGTCAGATCACCTCTCCAAAATCATCCAGTGCCTGCTTCTAGCGATGGTAAGGGCTGTTAGTGCCTCAGATGGTCACAGAATTAGGGTGGAAAAGACCTCTCAGATCGAATCCAACCTATAACCAAACACCACTGTATCATTGTTCAATCTTCCCTTAAACATCTCCAGAGACAGTGACTCCACCACCTCCCTGGGCAGCCCATTCCAATGTTAAATCACCCTCCCTTTGAAGAAATTCCTTCTGATATCCCACCTGAACCTCCCGCGCAGCACCTTAGGGCCGGGAGAAGAGGCCGGCGCAGACCCGGCTCCAACCTTCTTTCAGGCAGGTCACAGCTGAACTTCTTTTTCTCCAGGCTGAGCCCATCCCCACCTCCACCCCAGCTCCCTCAGATGCTCCTCGTAAGATTTGTCCTCCGGAGCTGTGATCCATGTCATAAAAAGAGTGGCTGAGTTACAGACATGAGACCCGTTACACTTCCGTCCGCACTTTTACCCAGTACGTGGCTGTGGTTAACAAGGAGACATGAGCTGTACTTTGTAGCATCATAAGCTACTGCAGATTTAAAGGTGATTCCAACTGACTGATGTACAGAAAGCAGCAGCAAAAAGTACACAGATTGAAGTGATATACTACAAATCATGAGCATTTGCAAACAGGGGCATAAGCCCTTTTGGTGCCACATTCTACCATCACTTATCTCTAAGGTAATTTTAAAAAAACCTAGTGAGGAAAACAATTGCTCAGCACTTGGTCTTCAAAAATTAGCAATGGCCTCCAACTCATTTTCTACAAACCACTACAGGTGTAAAGGTAAGGGTACTGTTGTCATCTTTGGCCACTGTTGTCCTTTGGCTGCTTGGATACCTAGTTCTATATAAAACTTCTATCTTTGAATGCTGCTCCTTATCTGCAGTTTTAGTTTAACACTGGCTATGAACTGGGAAAATAAGAACATGTATGCATGTATTTTACTTTATTTGGAAAGCAGTTTAAAAAACATGGAGCGTTTGAGAACTGGTTTTAGAGTAAACAGAGAAATCTATCCTCAAAACATTTAAATGGGTTACAATCCTTCCTCGACCTGAAATTTTTACAAAAGTTTTGGACTTGGGAGACAAAAGTAATGTAACCAAAGCAATGTAACTATCAGAATTAACTTCCCATCTCAGAGCTTCACAAATATTTTAAGTTGTGCCTTAATTTATTCCATAATCACTTCATTCTACTGTTGGCCTGCGTCATCTTTCCCAAGAACAGGACCTGAGCGATCGGCTACTCGCTGCGAACTGAAGAAATTGAGGGAAAAGGCAGGAAAAGTGGCTGCCGCAAAGTGCTTCCCTGCCACCTCCTGGCCTTCCTCGGTCATTACAGGGAAGAAAGGTCTCACTTCAAGACCTGCAACTCTTTTCTCAGCAGCCGTGTGCTATAACCAGGAAACAACACACATGTTCACCACAACACGTGCGTATTGTGGCTCTTAAAAGTAGGGCAGTCACAGCCTGATCCAGGTCATTAAGGAAGACTGAGCAATAAGTGTAAAGTTAGTGAGGGAAATAGAGAGCTTTGGGAGGTGGGCAGTCAGGTCACAACAGCCATGCACACAAGTTACCCACTTTCATGTGATGAAAGGACATACGTGACCCTTGTGACACTCCAACATGTTCTGGAGACAGTCCTTAGCCTCGAGTGAGAACTTTCAAAGATGAAATACCAGACGACTTCAACCTATGACCAACATACAGAAATGTGATTTTATTCCCACCGGAGAAGTCACACCAGGCATTGAGCTTACCCTTTGCCTGTAGAAGTACCGAATATGCCCTTGACTCCCTAAGTAGGTGTCTTTGAAATTCACTGCCATCTGCTGGGCACCAGTGATCTCTGTCATCCCTTGTTCCCAAAAAGGAGGCTGCAACATCACAAGTACGACACAGTACTGCAGGATTCAGAACTTTTATAGTTAATCATTATAATCAGTTTATCTCCTACTTAATCCTTGCCATGTGTATTCCTTTCTGACATTTCAGGTAGTACATTTTCCTGATTTGAGAAATCAAATAAATCTTAGGATTTATTTGAAGATTTCTGCTGCCAGTTTTTTCTGGTGAACTGACACACTCATATCTATGTGCAGAAAGTCTCATAACTAATGAAAATAATAAAAAGTGCAGTCCTTCAAATTACAGAATTTATAGTCACAAGGAAGTCTATAGTTGAAATATGTTTCTATAAAAAAGAAGATTAATTTTTAGAATTTCAAAAGCATCTGGAGAAAGACAAGAATTGAAATAAGCCCTAGCTTTGCAATATATGGATTGCCTTACATTTGCTATTAAAATCTCAAGTAACAGAATCATTTCACCAGAAACACAAAACAACAGATTAATTTCCAACATGCACTTCAATGGCTCCACAACTGACCTAACCAGCTCACCTGAATAGGTAATTGTTACATTTGAAATAATGCAAAATTTAGACAGTCCTTGACCTAAAGGCATAAATAATCAAGTGAGGTTCACAGATAACAGTGCTGTCATAAGAGAAGTCCCTATCTTTATCATTAATTAAAAAAAAAAATAGTCATTATTGCTACCCTTTATGTAAGCATTCTTTATTAATTCACCCAAGATATATAAATATGTATGTAGGCCAGTATTCACTCACTTGTGTCATTTAATATTAGAAACTAAACCTTGATATATAAAGTGTATGAAATTGTGTATAAACAGTGAAGTGTACCAGAAATATTTTATTTCCATCAGTAAAAGGAATGTGTTCATCTTACAGTAAACAAAGGACAAAGTTTGTTCAAAAACTTTTATTTACTATAAAGACAAAAAACACCAAAATACGTACAAATTATACTATATAAAATTGGTTCAATGGGGTAAAAACTTTTAATTAAAATATCTTGATATATTTAAAATAACAAAGGATACAATGAAGCCAAATTTCTTAACCCAGAGATTTCTGTAAAATTTGCTTGCACAGTAAGGTGCTAATAGAAGTTAGCCCTTAAGCCCTGGAAGTCTTAGGAATCAGTCACATAGCAAATATAATTTCATTGTGAAAGTGAACTTTGGTAGAAGAAACTCTATAGGACACCTGAGGTAGTAGAAACTGGAATAAACAGCAGAAGACGTTATTTACAACTTAAGTACCAAATAACATTAAGAACACAAAAAATAATTACACAATACAATTTTCAGTCCAGCTTTGATCCAAAGAAAATAAGAATATTACATCACATCTCCATTTTAAAAACACCACAATTACCAGCAAGCCAAGGGAAATGCAAACTCAAACAAATGCTTTTGGACACCTAAGAGGCAGTTTGAGTTTGAAATGTGGTAGGCATGGTGATCTACATAGTAATACTGATTAGCTGAGGTTCATCAGTTTATACAGTTTACATTTCTGCCAGAAACAGCATTAATCTGACAACTGATCTTCCAGTACATGAATTGGCAAGAGTGCATCCTTTAAAGCTTGCACATAAGAAAGACTTGGAAACAATCTTATCAGAATGAGAAATTCTAAAGTGGTCAAAAAAAAAAGTCAAGTACAAAACAGAGCTACCAAACTTCACATTTCGGTATTATCTTTTTAACTCTTCAAAGTCTGCCAATCTCCAAAAACAAAGGAATGTAAAATTTCCAAAAGAAACACATTCACAACTAATGACGTGGGTTTTTTTTGTTTTTTTTTTATTAGTACGAGCACTATCATTCATGTAAACTTATCTTTAAGATGTCTTGTTTCCAATTTGTATTATACATTTTTAAGGTACTATAGCTTATTTAGTTTGTCCTGAGTCTTTGAAAATAACCAATTCTATTTGAGTCCAACAATCCAACTGGCTTCTGAAGAGTTGTAACATGAACAGTATTTTTTTTCAAAATGGATTAAACACAATCATTATTAGATTAAAAAAGATCCCCATTTTTAAAAAAGCAAAAGAAAAAGCTGCCATTTTCCTTCAGAATTACATGCATCAGAATCTAAAAACCTGCCTTTAAAATAATTTTAAAAACCTGTTTAAAAAAAACCCCCACAGCTCCTAAAAACCAACAAGTTTTGCACTACAGGTGAAGCTTTACTTCACATTTTACTTTATCTTGATCTTCAAGTCCAAGTTTGTTTCTTGTTAAAATAAATACCTTTCTTATGGTAATATTTTTAACATTTTCAAATTAAATTATCACTAATGGCTACAGTAAATAGATGATGTATGGCAGAAGGAAAACAGCAGGTAAAACTTGTTATCAGTAGAGAATGTAACCTCAGTTTCTTTACACAAAGAATGAGATTTGCTCATTTGGCACCTGCTCACACTGAAGTACATGCCAAGGTCTCCCATAAAAACTTTAATGGGAGCTGGGTTTGGGGGGCCTTTGACATGATACTTCTCTACACGATTTGCCAGAAGAAACTGCTATATGAAAAAAAAGGCTCAACAACTTCTAGCATGGTTCAGACTAAGTTGCTTTATACAGAACAATCTTCTTTATTAAATAACCTATACTATCAGAGCCTTCAACATATCCTTGTTGAAGGTGGCATTTTATCCCAGATTTCCAGCAAATCTGGTTTTAAAACTCTTGTGTCAGGAAAGTATTCCATGACACAGCTTGCATCTTTTTTTTTCTAAAGACTATTTTAAAATATCCCCTTTTCATGAAAGTTAAAAATACAAAGAAAACAAACTTTGATTTCAAAAGAAATTACATGGCCAGCAGTAAATGCACAGTGAACCATGAGTGCCTGCTCTTACTTTATAGGAAGGCAAATGCTTTTTTTAAAGTTTCCACCAATATTTGGATTTGTTACTCAGAGAACATAACATAATTAAAAGGGACAGATACAGAATGCCCTTTTAACCAGTACTGAAAACTTACTAATTGCAGAGCATCTACATGTGAAATTGAACAGTGATTGCTATATTAAAATAGATCTTGAGCCTCTCAGCTTCTAATACTGCTGAAAAAGTGCTCTAAATAAAATAAAAATCACTTACCTGCTAAATAATCATGCAGATTTAAAGAAAAAAGTTTTTACGTTAACATAGAGCCAGATGTTTGAAAAGGCACAGTTTACAAATCTCTGCATGAATTGTCAAATGTTGCATACTGAGCTTAGGTAAAGATCTTGATTTGTCAATCACATATTTAGGTAGGGTCCTCCACTGGCCTTATGTTCTTGATGTATCAATCACTAAGGCCAGCAGAATAATATAATTTGCTGTGCTTAATTGCACTGCAAGACAGTTATTGTATATTCAGTAGCATTTTCTTCAGTATTTCAGCCTTACAAATAAGTAGCTACCATGTAGTACGGAAGACTGGGTGTTTCAGCAGCTCCCTAGAAGGGGGTCTGTCCTGAGGTTGAAGTTCTAAACACCGAAGAGTCACATCTTTCAAGCCCGGAGACAGATGTGTAGGGATTGATGGAGCAGTAGTTGCACTAGCAATCTGAATAAGGGGAAATAACTTTTAGAAGTCAGTGATTAAGACCCCTCTTCTATCCCAAAAACATTCTACAAACTGGTAATTTCAGCTTATGAGTTAGATTTATGAGCTTTTCTCCATTCAGTATGTTTCCCACTGCAGTCTGAAGATTACATTAGTAATTGCAGTTTATTGTCCTTACACCTACTGCTTTTTAGTTTGACTCCCTCCTGATACTTTTCTCTAAAAGTTCTCACAGCAAGATCTTGCAGTGATCATCTCTGAGCAGGCCATAGGAAAAATTCCTACAGCACACATATGGACATTCTTTAGTCTACTAGCTGCCTTCACTGTTAACTGGCATGAGTCACCATGGAAAGATATTAAACTGAGCAATGTTACATTACAAGAAGTTAAACGGGGTGTGCTTTCTTGCACTGCCTTTACTGTATTTCTGCTACTACTCCAAAGGCATATATTTCTCAGAAAGACACAAATCTATCCCAACCAAATTAATTTTATCTAGATGGATTAAAGCAGGATGACTGGGAACACTACAGTGTTCCCAGTCATTGATGAAATCAATAACAATCTGGCAGCACCAGATTCACAGAGATACAGAACCAAGACAATTACATCTCTTAGCACAAGTGATTTTGGTTAGAACATATCTGAGTACTGCTATGTAATGTCTGTTTTCTGCTAACACTTCTTTACTTGCAGCAGTATTTTCTTCATTTGTGCCTACAGTTCAACTGGACTTTTAGAATTAAATATAACTAGCTGATTTTAATAAGAAACATGAATGCCAAGATGGATGATCTAGCAAAGGAAGGGGCAAAAAATAATATATAGCATGGCATAATGGAAAACATCTTTCAGCAAAACCCGATCATGGAACATTAGGCTTTTACAAAAGGACTTTTCCCCACTTTGAAATACGAATACATACACAAATGCTTTATGGCAAAAAAAGCTTCTGTATTTACAGGATTCTAAGAAAAAGTTCAAATCCCAATCTTCTGCCTAATTTAAGATCAACTCTATTCCTATTTTTATTTTTTTTAGCCTGTTACACTATATTTGTATATCTAAGAACAGACCTTTCTGAGCAACCTGGTCTAGTGGAAGGTGCCCCACATGGCGGGGAAGGTAGAACTAGATTATCTTTAAGGTCACTTCCAATACAAACCATTCTACAATTCTATGATTTCAAATATCATGTATGAATATCTTTTTTTTTTTTGTATCTTTATGTTTGTATGTTTTTTAAAGAAGCAAGTATGATTATATTGGTACCAGTATTGCTTCTGTACTAACAGCTCCAACATAAAAAAAGAGGTATTGCAACAACCCCTGCAACATGCAGCTTTTCTGAAACTCACATTGCTGTATATAAGATTACTTGATATCTTTTGCAGTATATTGATAATAACAAAATACTTCACCTTAAATATCAGAGCAAGGTGATTGGAGTGTTTCTCTGCATTCCAAGGAGGTTTAGCACAAGCCATTTCTATGACAACACAGCCAACGCTCCACACATCACAGCTCCTTCCATATTGCTGACCTCTCAGGACCTAAACAGACAGACACCAACAATCAGATTATATGCTTCAAAGCCCCTTAGCTCTAAGTAATTTAGAAGTAAACTTCAACACATCAACAAGCAAGTATATTCTGATTAACATTTCAGGCTAAGAGAGTGCCTAGTGATGTAAATGCCACAAGATTTAAACAGGTCTAGAGATCTAGTAAATAAAATACTTGGCCAAGTGGCAAGCAAAGTACCTTGCAATGGCTAGCTTTTGAGCAAATGGTCATTTCGGCATTAGTAACAACATTTGTGGTATCTGTATCTTGTAGCAAGCGACTTAAAATAAATTTGACAGCAAGAAAGAAATGGCATCATTACCATGTTGGAATCATTCCTAATCTTTAGAACAAAGGCATTTAAAATACATCTGAAGCATATACAGCTATTTTCTGTTATTTGGCTACATGAATTAGCTTAAGGAGTTCAAACAAATTTTTTGAAATAACTTTAAAAATTGGTTTCTTACCTCTGGTGCCATAAATGCAATAGTTCCCAACAACTGTCCCTGAAACTCCCCAGCACCAGTTCCTTTTGATGCCAACCTGGCTGCAGCTCCAAAATCAGCAATTCTTAATCTATGACCTGTGCTGTCAATTAGCAAATTGGCACCTGTCAACAGCACAATAAAAATACTATTAGTTGGCTTTCTATTAAAGGCAAAAGGATGAACAGACACTTAACGCTTTTCCTCCCTCCACTTCAAAATTATAAAAACAGTTTTACATTCCCCACCCCAGTATCAAGGAAATCTAAAATTCAAGGATACGGTCTAATAACCTCACTTTTCTGTTATGCCTGAATGATACTGCACACAGCTTGAGGCTGTTCGAGAGATTGAGAGATTTCGAGAGGCAATCAAATTTTCAAAGTAGGGCAAACACACAGGATTCTGGAACAATGCCTGGAGATGGTATAATGGAAGAAAATGGTGACCTAAAGCCCTAGAGGCTTTCATTGCCTACAGCTCCTCATGGAATTTAAAGTTATTTCATTATCAAGCAACCCTGAGTTCCTTTAAAGAAATAAGTTTTACTATTTCAAAAAGAATTAGTAAAGACAAACATTTGCCATCAATATATTCTGCTTGTAAAAATATATCTCCAGTTTGTGGACCTCTACAATGATATTGAAGGGGAAAAGTTCAGTAAGACTGGTGTTTCCCAGTAAAGTTCACATGTTACTCAGGATACAGCTGTACTTATGTTCAATTAGGATGAGGGAAGAAAACTCATCACAATATCTCCACACATTAGAAATCTGGCCTCTTTATCTTGGTTTGTTCACAGATTTTACTATTATTTCAATGTAAATATTTACATTATTTAAGCAGCAGTAGTTTTAAACTGTATGGCAACTTCCTGTCTTATTTTAACCGAGAAAAGCAATTTTTCTAAACTGTTATTATCACAGGTAGCAAATATCCACAAGCTTGCCATGAACATTTCGATTAATTTCAGTAGCATTTTGATTAATTTCAGCAATAGTTTCTTAAAAATGATCAGACAAACCCAGTAGAAATACCATTCCTGAGATGGTATCTGAGTGAATGAGCAGGTCTCATGCCAAAACAAATACTGCTTTCTGAATACTCCTTCTTAGAAAAATTTATCAGTAATTCTCACCTTTAACATCTCTATGGATTATCTGATTCTCATGGAGGTAAGAAAGGCCACGTAACAGTTGTTCTGTGTAATTAATAATAACCGATTCTTTGAAGGCTCCATATTTACTTAACAAATGAGCAACTGAACCCCCTAAAAGATAAAACGGTACATTCTATCAACACTTACACATTCTGTTAATAAAGTGCAACACTGCATCCTAAAACTGGAACTTGATATTCATATTTCTAATTAATATTTCTCCTTCCCCTACCCCCAAAAATTAAAATAATTTCATAGGCAAAAAGTGATGTAGTTCATTCCTCAATTACTTTCTAAATGTAATTGTACACATTAAAGACAAAAGTCTTCATGCTTCCTAATAATTTTATACTTCCTTAAAAACTACACTTTATCCACACCTCACATTGATGTGTAAACAGCAGAACATTAACTATTTTTGAGACAATAGGTAAGTGCAACCTCCAGCAAGTATTCCCTGTTAATATCTTAATTTATGTTTGTTATCATCCAGTACATAGAACTAGGCTGACAAACAAGCAAAAGCAGTATCTGTCTCTATTTTCCAAAACTGGTAACAGATTTCTCAAAGCATTGTAATATAACCTAGGCTCAGGTAAACCCAATTGAGGTAAACCCAATTCCTGACATTTAACTATCTAAATAATAATATTTCAGAAAAAAAAAAATCACACTTAAAAGGTTTAACACTAAATTTTGAGAAATTATTTTTTGCACTACTTCTTGTAATGACACATACTTGGGGGCTTTGCATATTAACACTCTGACCATAAGTTAGAGGACAATGCTTCCTTTTACAGCAAGTAAGGATGTATAAAACACCACTTGGTAACTGGAGAGCAGCAACACATAATCACATTCATAAAATTAATAAAACTACTTCTCAAAATGAAGACAGATTTTCTTGTCCCTGCTCTATATAATTCTGAAAAGATTTCAAAATTTTTACGAGATTATTTGTTAAGAGATTTAAGATTTGAATTAATTTTTCCAAAAGCACTATTTACTACTTATTATTTGAAACTTCCTTTTCAGTTTTTAAATGCCTGTCCATGTCACCTGACACAATCTTTATGAAAAAGCTCGGGACAAAAATAAGTGATGGGTATTCTGAATTTCTAGCAAAGTTATTTTTAATAATAACCTAAAGCTACACAGATACACTGAAAATGCAACAGTTTGAGAGACAGTCACTTCAGCTGGAAATAAATCAAAATTTGTAACTTCTCATTTAGAGTCAGAAATGGAAGGAAAAGTAATAGAATCTTTCTTCAGGGTTTCCAACTGCTTTAACTGTATGACAGATAAGGTATGGAAAATGCCAAATCACAAAAGGATGCACCATTAAGAATACTGCTATGACCACTTCCAGCTATTCTGTAAGTAGACCTTTATACTGGTTGCCAACGCAGCAATGAAAATAACAATTCACAACCTCAAGCAATGCAACACTACATATTTCAAGACTCAAACAGTATTTTCACCAGTTGTTTACCTGCCATCCATTCAATAAAGAGGTTATAGTTGCTCTTCTCGCATGTAGCACCCAACATTCGAATAATATTAGGATGGTTCAGATGACTCATCATCCTTATTTCTTCCCTCAGTGCTTCAACTACCTCTTCTTGCTCAGATGATGTGTTCCTGACATATGTCACCTGTTTTGAAATATGGTATTCAGACTTAACTAATTTAAGTATAGGTCCTATAATTGCCTTTCAGTACAGCAACAAGAATGGATGGTTTTTACCTTCTGGAACTACTTTACTACCTCCAACCCTATCAACTGAGAACATATCTCCATGTGAGACAGTCACAGAAAATTAAGAGCAATCTTCTAGGGAACAAACAAAAACTTCTCCAAGTAAAGAGTGGGGAAACATCCGTCTTTTCACCTCTATTTAAACTAGGAAAAAACCCTTGATTTCCAGATATTGAAGAAAAGAAAGAAAAGCCCTGAAAATAGGATCACTTTATAGTGATCACTTATAAAATTTTACCAGTTAAATGTTTCATAACTAAAGCTCTTACAGAAATTCGACTGAGGGGAGAACTTGACGGATCAGAAGTAATGGGATTTGAGCCAATCTCAGCTCTGATCCATACTAAACAGGACACAATGATATGCTGCAGAGTATATCACAATCATCATCATGTCTCCAAGACCCCATGGACAGCTCCACTTTTTCACAAGCAATAGAGTTTCAAAGGAGGAATAACACGTGGCAGATACTCTTTCCTTCAGCAATTTCAAAGCATTTCATTTATTCCACAGGTGTAAATTCATTGTAGAACTGATAAGAGTGTTGGGACTAAAATTCCCTCTATTTTGTTACCACTGATTCAGCCCCAGGCAGCTCTAGAGTGTGAACAATTTACTCACACCTCAAAAATATTGACTGAAGCATTTGTCTCTTATCAGCCACACTTCTGTATCTATCTACTAATTTAAATAGTAACAATACTTGCCTCCAACTTGGCTTTACTTAGTTATCAAAGTTGAATCAGAGGAAACAAATATTAAACTATATTTCCTCCATTTAAAGTTATAGGAAAAATACTCTTGACAAGTGAGGAGAAACTATTTTAAATAGCTATCTTGCAAACAGGGCATTAATTTGGAATCAAGGTAACTCTGCCACCATTTTATGAACTTGATAGAAGCAAAAATGCACTTGAAGAACAGTGGAAGAAAACAGGCATAGAAGAAAGGACTTTTTTCACTCTAAGAAGATCTGAAAAAACATATATATTCAGTTAATACCATCCACATAAAGGTTTTTTAAATTATGTATTATGTCAGAACTCATGAAAGGGAGTAGAAGAAGCAGGAACACAAGGGGTCTGAGAGAGAAAACACAAGAAAGTGAGATACTTTCCTAAGTATTTACCTGTTTTACAGCCATTAACGTTCCTGTTCCCACATCTTGAGCTTGGTAACAGGAAGAGAAAGCTCCAAGACCAATTTGCTGACCTTTAAGCCATTCTGCATCTTCTCTGTAATGGTGTTTTGCTTTGGTATGTCCAGGCAGGGTTTCTGGTGTCTGCAAATTAAATTCAAAAATCAATTCCAAGTTTACTAACATGCATCTAAAATATAGACATTCAAAAGTGTTAGAAAATATCCAAGCTTATATGCCTCTCCCCTATACTTCCTTGAACTGCTTGTTATATAGGTATCAGCTGAGATGAGTGCACCGGAGTATTCTGTAACCCACATAGCTCTACTACATGAAACAGAGCTTCCTCTTTGTTACTGTGTGAAGGTGAAAGGCAAGATTAAGGACGTAAGTAGGAGCACAACTTTTTTTTTTATTCCTCGTCTCACATCTAGTTAAGGCTTTAGCTTGTACCCACACTAAATAGAACCAAACCCAGGTCGTTTTCTATTTAATTTATCCCTCCCATTTTATACTTTACAAGTTGTTACCTCAAAGGATCACAAATAAAATACCCCTTTCTCTATTATTATTTCTTGTGCTTTTTGTTTAGTTGCAAATATATATGTGGTTTTTTTCTGACTAATAAAGTATTTCTCATCTTCTCTCAAGATAGGAAGACAAGATCTTTCGTATTCTTTCTTTCAAAAATTAGTTTGGTTTTGTACAGTTGCCTTCAAAGTAAATCAGCATCAGGACTCAGTACAGTTCTATTTCTGCTTAAAATTTGTGGTTTTATTTCCTGGTTCCCCAATTTTACACTTCTTTTTTTCTCATTTCAAATGTTGATACATGATATGGTATTTCTCTTCCAAACACTCTAGATTTGTTAATAACATGGAAGGATTCTGTTAGCACCCTCAAGTGGCAAACTGTTTCTATTCAATTCCCTATGAAAAGGTATTGAGCACCTTCATGTTTTCTATCACTTTTGAAATGTAACAGCACTGCTCTACAATTTCAGTGACCCTCAGCTGAGACTTAACCTAAATTCTCATATGTATACTTACATCCTGCTGAATGATTATGATATCTTCACCATTTTCGACCTGTAGCTGGGGAATTACTGGCAAGGCATCTTGGGATGCAGACATTGCCATAGCAATAGCTAAAGCTTCTTCCTCTTCAGCTTCCATCTTTTCCTTACATTTTTGATTATGATTTACATCATCTTTGTAAGTATCATCATTTTCTGCCCGCTCAGGAGAAAGAACTGCAACTTCAGACTTGAATGTAACTGTGCCATCACTCGTTGTCATGGAAGCCTCAAGTAGGTCCTCAATACTGGAATTCAGCTCTGCATTAACATCCAGCCGGCACTTTTCATCTACTGGTGTGAACACTGTCTCTTCACTTGGTATAACTGCACTGCTATTACTGTCACACTGTGAAATATCATTCAGGTCAAGTGTCATACTGCTTTTTAAGGTTTCTCCTTGCTTGTTCATATCACTTGGGGTGGGTCGTGATGGCTTTGGCCTATGTACGTGACTGGATGGCAATGGTCTGGCTTGGGTAAAAACTGGAGAAAGTTTCTCAGATTCTTTATTTTCAGAACAATTTCGCTGAAACTGGAGAGAAAGTTTCCGCTGTGTTTGAGGAGAAGGTGAGGGGATTTTGCAGGGAACAAATCCCTGAGGTCTGAGTTTAGAGACATCTGTTACAGTGCCAGCTGGTACAGATGGGTTTGATGGAGACAGAAGTGTTGGGAATAGTGACTGGGAATGACTGGATGAGGGAGGAGAGTTCACACACTGACCGTGGGGTTTTCCTTTTGTTTGAATGGCTGGTTTTGGTTGCTCAGTGGTTATTGATGAAACAGGAAGTCCCATAGCAAGGCCAGCTAGCATCTCAGAAATGTCGTCTGGACTGGCACTCAGTTTTCTGTCACTCAAACCTTTCCCACTTTTCCCTGATAACTGCACGGTATTATTAGGGGTATTATTTTCTGTAGTTTCTGGAGAGTTATCTGGCACAGGTAGCTGTAAAAAGTCTTCATGTCGGCATTCCCCAGAGTGCATTTCTTCCATGCCTAACTGAATGGCTTCTGCAATTTCCATTTCATCTGCTATTGCCATCAGACGTCGACGCATCCTTGCATAATGAGTTGAGCTTGTCACACTCAACATATCTAACAGCTTTACAAAAATATGGGGCACTCTTGCTACCATTCTTGCTGCACTTAAAAATACTCTCCGTGACAGTTTGCCAACCATTGAGTGGGAATTGTCAATTGACTGCAAGGCGAAAGTTAAGAGGGAGAGAAGTTTCTTATACCTAAAAAAAGAAAAGAGGTCTTTTATACACTGAGGTGTTTTCGTTAACTAGTACCAAAAAAGCCATTTCAAGATAATGTATTTAGTTGTCAGTTCTGAAGTAGGAAGGATATGTCTGGTTGCACTGGTGCTTCAAAAATGCTTCACAGGTCAAAAGTTTTAAAAAGACAACTATTTACTCTGTAAAGCAAGCACGCTTTGCATAAAGATATGTTATTTGTTTACAGGAGTTAGAACAACTACTTGTTTTATGAAATCACCACCAACAAATTCAACTGCAAAGAGTAACATTCACATAGTACAAGCAAGTACCTGTCAACTACTGTATCAGCCTGCAAGACATCTCCACAGACAATGTGGGGGTAAAATTCACCAGGAAATTCCAACAGAAGTCTGTCTATTAGACAAAGTCGTCCCAGCAGTGCCTGCCAGTTGCTAGATTCAATTTCGTTTCCAAGAATACAATTTAAGACATAATCAACACCTCCAATACCAATGGATCCTATAAAAAAGGTGAAGAAATGAAGATTAGGTATTATGTTCACAGTCTACACAGAGATCAGAACTGTATCATACAGAATTAATCATTGTTTGCCCAAATTAGCCCCCTTCCAAACTGTTGAGAGGAATACTGTTCTCTTTGCTATGCTTGTACTTGATAATTCCAGTATTATTTGCTTGTAATTATAATTTAATTGTATATGAAGAGTTACTATTACCAGATTTAAGTATTTCTCTCCCAACTGCCAGCTCGCCTGCTTGACCTTTACACATCTCCAATAGTGTTGAGACTGAAAGTTGACTTGTTCGACTGTAAGAAAGTAAAACCAAAAAAAGAATTCGTTTAGCAAATGCTTTCAAGGAAAAACATTCTATTCATGATACTTTAATAATCACCAGCTAGGAATTATGTGTAAAATAATTTCACATCATTTTATTCCAGTAAATTTCTGTAATCCACTCCTTGTAAGCTGCCAGTGGTTGTGACGTTTCTACAAGGATACTTCCAGAAATGTAATATCTATCAGTAACATACAAGCAAAACCCCAAATTGCCTTGTTCTCTTGAAAAATGTGGCCAAATGCATAAAACCAGTTCTATTTCACTTACTACTTTAACTTTAGATATTCTCTTGCTAGACTGTTGCTGGGAGATCTCTAGCTGTGGTTTCAGAAAAAATGCTGCTTAGAAAATAAATGTTGAGAGACAAAACTCAAGCTGGTGGAGTTCTGCATCTACTTTACAGTACAGGAAAAGAAATGGGTAGCCTGGCAGAACAAAGAGAGTAGCCTAGGACAGGAAGACTCGAGCCAAGGGCAATTCACCCTAAATAGCCATCTCCTATCATTACACTCTGAATCACAAATCACAAGTGCTATTTTACTGCTACTACTTCATGGCAAAGATGTATAACAACTTCTGCTGAAGTAGGAAGAATACTGAGTAGTACTTGCTAATAGGTCTAAGGAGAATCCCGAGAATTAGACCAAAGCAATAGCAACGGAGGTGGAAGGGATGGGTTCATGACTGCACCTAACATCTTCCTTTAATGGGGGGGGGG
>VWZS01000839.1:32605-65649 GCA_013397075.1 Rhabdornis inornatus
ACTTGCCTTCAAAACCTACATATTTCAAGCCAGAAGTTTGCCAGCAGCAGTTAGGCTAGCAAAACAATTATATATATTTATAATCCACACATTTTATTTTAACACCAACTAGTTACACATGAATAGCAACAAATGAAACTTTAAGACATTTCAGCAACAATTCAAAATGAAGTTCACGAGACATCATACCTGTTAGCATCTGCACACTTAACTAATATCGTCTCTACTACTGGCTTGAGAAGTCGCTGTAGTTTAGTCCTCTCTGCCAAAGTATGACAGGGAGTGTACACTAGCATGGCTCTTAAAGTTTTCTAAGAGAAAGGACAAAAAAATACATATGAAATCAACTAGCTACACAGTTATTTTTTAAAGAGATGTAAAGAAGCATTAAAGAGTTGTAAATTCAGTTCTACCTAAATTTCATTCAAAATGTCAGTGAACTATTCAAAGGATAAATAGCTTACTACACATTAACTGCTAGAATTAGTCAACTTGTCTTTGAGAGTGAAAAGACATACAAATACTGTCAATAATTAGCACTATGGCAAGTGCCAGTGATCATGTCCTTTCACTTATGATGAGTATTTTGATCATCCCACTTTCAAAGGGTAGTTAGAAGTCATCAGCAGTGCTCAGAAACAACTAATACGATTCCTGATTTCACATATCTTCTCCCATTCCCTCCCCCTTCAAAAATGAAGAAACTAGAAAATTAGTAGAAGACAAATAAACAACTACTTACTAAAGCAGCAACATACACTTTGTAGACAGGGTCAGCGCAGACCATGGACAGCACACTGCAGCAGGATTCCACCACCACATCTCCTGAGATACCGGTCTGAGATGACCCACTAGCTGCTCCCAGAGCTCCAGCACTTGTGTTGTTTCCATTGCTGCTTCCGGAGTTTCCAGTGCTTTCACCGTTAGCCAGTAACAGAGCACCACTAACATCATGGGAAAGACGTCTAAGTGCCATCTCTCGTATATTCCAGTTTCGAGAAAACAAGCAGCCAACTAGCTCCATCCCAAATACCTGCCAAGGAAGAAAGCAACATTACAGCAGTCAAAATGAACAATGCTGCAACTTAAGTACCTGACAAGAGCAACCAAAAAGATGAAAGATATTTCTATTTAAAAATCATTATTTTGCTGACAGCAAAAATATGTCTGGAGGTACAGTGTCTTAAAAAGATTCTGTGATAGAAAAGAAACATCATAAATTATATGCTACTTGGTTCTATAAAAACTCTACTAAGAGAATTTTAATTATTAAGTATGAAGTTGTTTTCCAGACACTGATATTAACAGTCCTGAAATCAACGTCTAGCTATACCAGATGAAAATAATGGCAGAAATAAGGAAAATACAAGTGATCTCATTTTTAAGTGTGTGACCTCATGTTCAGCTGAACCTACCTCTACGCCCTAAAGGCTATTAGGTCTTTTACAAAATAGAATTACCTGAATCCATGGCTCAGCTGAATCTTTATATGTAGAAGGGATCTGCTGGACTCCGTAATGAGTAAGGTTAAAATTGCTGTCTTGAGTTCTTCTCTGTGATCCAACTGCAGACTGCTGCTGAGATTGTTGCTGAACCACACGGAGAACCGAAGAATCCACAGGACTTGGCAATTCATGACTACAGATCAAGAATAACACAGATTAACAATTAAACATCTGAGGTAAATAATCCAGCATATTCAGAAATATCAATTAAAGATCCAGAAACAGGTAGTTTATTATACCCCAAATGAATCCTCACCTATAGAAATCATGAGATCTCCATTTAGATCTACAAAGTGGACAGATGAGTGGTTCTCTATTTCTTCTGCATTCTTCTGCCCCTGGAATACAGCAAGAGGATCATACGCACGTAAGTTTTTCAAAGTACAAAAACGGAAGATGGCATAACTTGTTCTAAGTTTTACTGAAGAACATTAGTTCCATAATTAATACTTCTGAACTGAGCCACTTTCAACAGCTTAGGCATTAAAATATGGGTGCTTAAACATTTTTTTTCTGCACAAAAAAATGCTTCACTTCAGTACTACAATTAATATTTTAAGTTATGAACTGAAATTCAGGTAATTTTATACCTCAAATATAGGAAAATTTTATTTGTTAATGCAAACTGTAAATATTTATATACTTTATTTGATGTGTTATATAAACATACTTCATAGTTCATTATATAACCCTAGCTAGCATTTTATGACTTTTATACATTCTAATGACAAGTCACAGGGAACTGAAAGTCCGTTCCTAACCTTGTTCTAATCAGATATAATCTTTTCACTCAGGTAAGAGAGGCTTAAACCTCTAGAACCTCTGGGTAACTTCTCTGTCAGAGCAAGGAACTACAAACTCAGATAAAGTAAGGTGTATCAATAGTACCTGAATGACACCAAATTTTCAGAGTTACCGGTCATCATTTGCGAGCAGATTTCTGGATTTTTTATTGAGCATAAAACAAATAACTGAAAAGCATCCTATGCTATAATACTTTTGCAGATTTAGAGTCACCAGAACTTGACAAAACAAAGATAACATACATATTGACATGCAGTGGTGGTGTAATTTGTTCCTGCAGCCATCTTCACACACAGTTAGACTCTCTTCATCCAGCATGCCTAACAAACAAATGGGGCACATCTGTTCTTCTTCATCCTTCATACTACAAAAAGAGACATTTGTGATTGTAGAAGAGGCATCAGAATTCAGAACAGGCTTTAACAGTGAAAAAAGATTAACTTCCAGTTTGGAACAGTCACTTCTGGATAACTACAGGCTATTCATGAATCATTCTCCTAAACCTTGGTCTGAATAAGTAAGCAACCAGATTTTTAGAAGCACTGAGTACAGACAACACTTTGTTAAAATGAAAGGGAAAGTCACAAAACGCATGACATCTTTCCAAACTAGGTCAGATACCAATTAGAGATAGAAAGGCCCAGCTTTGGGCACTTAACATTTTTTTCCTTCTTTAAACAAACCAACCTTCACTTTTTAATTTACCATTTGGGCTTAAAAAACTAAGGAATTTTTATATTTTGAAAGCTACCCATGTTCTTTTTCGTCACATTCCTTTCAAAGTTTGGAGTCACAAGGCAGTCTTTAGCCCTTTACAAGAAACTGTAAATACTCTTCGATGAACATAGTAAAACTCAAAAAATAAACAACTACTCAAGAATTTTCTGCCACTAAGAGAAAGTGATGGAATAGATTCACGTGAACACTAACAAACATGTCACACACAGATGTTTAAACAACCTCCTATTTTCCCTTTTTTGCTGTTTCTATTTTATTTTTCTCCACTGTAGTTTTAAAATGAATATAACAAG
Source organism: Rhabdornis inornatus (assembly GCA_013397075.1). Classification (NCBI taxonomy): domain Eukaryota; kingdom Metazoa; phylum Chordata; class Aves; order Passeriformes; family Rhabdornithidae; genus Rhabdornis; species Rhabdornis inornatus. The sequence goes on from VWZS01000839.1 coordinate 35,946, forward strand.
AGATTTACCCAAGAAATTTTTCTGAACTTAAACAACATGCCATGAAAAGCACAGATATTTAATCTTCTGCAATATTGTTCAAATGTGCAAAACTCTAATTACTCATTGCAAAAAAATTAAGTTATATTTGGTGTGCATCTAAAACTTTGCAGGCACTCTGCATTTGTTCACCAACAACATATTTTTAAAATAAAATCAACTTGTACATGCATTATTTCTATACATACGTACTCCTTTCTCTTCAAACACTTGCAAGGCTATTCATTCCTTGAAAAAATCCACAAAAGTAAGCTTACAATGAAAAATAATTCTCCATGTGTGTATCTATATTATATATTAATTAGAAACTTATTTTTGAAGAATTAGCAGTAAGCAAAACATAACTGTGAGTCACAGGAATTATCAGAATTGAGTAAAATTCTATCTCAAATGAATCTGATCCTCAGTGCTTTTCAATACCTATACCATATAAATTTAGACTTGCACAAAACAGCAGCTTCTCCCATTGAATCAGTATTGCAGGGTGAATAAGTATCACCACGTGTACTGGGAAACAACTGAAAATCTTTCAGCCTGTAAGAAGTGATAACTAATTCAGCAAAGTTCACAATCCAATGGAAAAAAAGAAATTCCTACATGAAGTGAAAGCATAAATGGAACTCGCTTGCCAGATAAGTAGTTCCAGAATAATTATGTATTTAGCAACTTTGTTTATGCAACTTATTTACAGTAACACAATTTGGAAAAGTAATTAAAGATGAAATGAAATTAAGGTCACCATCTTTATATCATAATTATAAACCTGTCTGAATATATTTATCTTACTATATGCTGTATCACAAAAAAAACGCATCAAGGTACTCTCTAAGTTAGACTCCACACAAAACAAAGCCTCAATTAGGGTTGCCATCTTTGGTCTGACCTCTCTAAATTATATACAGTTTACCCACTAAATAATGCAAGCACAAACTATTTGTTCAAAACATTAATCAGTATCTTTCAAAACCACGGAAAAGAACGTACAAAAGAACTTAAGTAGAAGTAGTCAGGGAAAAAAATATGAAAGAATAACGTATCACTTGAAATTCATAGACAAGGCGTCAATTCCTAGAAAGTCACAACTAATATGTCAATAGCTCTCTTTAAACAATTTAATCACCCATTTTTAATGAAGTAATTTTAAAAATATATGCTGGCTCCTGTTTTTATATTTATGTATGTGTTTATATAGAGTGCATTTACCTGAACATTATTCACTGCACTGTCAGAGGTACAAGCTTTTCTCCAAAGCAGGATAGGAGACAAAAAAATGTTTATTCTTTTGTTAACATTTGCACAAGTGCTGTATTTTAAAAAACGTACACAATACCCTTCCATAGTTGATATATGCTTCAGTCTTGCACTCAAGATTTCAAAAGTTTGTTTCGCAAAATTCATATAAGGCCAAAAAAATTCTTTTCACAACTCTACTTAACATCTTCCAAACAGAAGTTACAAAGCAAATATGCCCACTTGGTACCACAGTGACTAAAGTATGCTTGACTTGACTGCTTGCAAATGCAGATACTTAACGTGGCTTGAAATGAAAGCAGCTTTGAACAAAAAGAATGTAGGTGATTCTGAAACTACAGAATAAAGCTTGTAATTCCTTTAAAAAATACTAACCTGTTTTCTGAACTAGATGTAGAAGTACTAGATGATGACAATGTATGAGAATTTGACATGCGTGAGACAAACTTCTGGATGGTGTTACGAGATGGAGCTTTGATCCTTGAGCTACGCCTACTGTGATATTTCTGGAACAAACTCTCAACCTAACATCAGAAAAAGATAGCAACAATCTTATTTATGCTATGAATATCTTGTAATTAAAAGTCATGTTACTGAAGCGTAAACTACTGCTAACAGGAAAAATCTATTCACCTTTACAATAACGCATTAGCAGTAGCAGCAGAAATTTCAGCAGTCTTACTAGTAAAAGGATCACAAGAAACATTTTACACCAAAAACTTATCTGTTTATTGAAAATAAATAACAGGTCTAAAAGTACACACAATTACTTCAAAATACCCACATTTTTTCTTTCCTTTAGCAAATCAGTGAGATAGATCTATAAATTTTAATAGAAAATCCCATAAGTTGAATCACACGCTAAACTACAGCTCTCTACTATTTATGCAGCTATGTCTTATATTTGTAATTTTTTCCACTTACAGAACTCCTGAGACTGAATTAAAGACATAACTATAAACATATATTCTTGTTGCTTTGAAATCTAAGTTTCCAGCATTTTTAAGATACTGTCCTAAAGACATTATGGAGTGTATTCTAGATTGTCATTACATCTATTAGTAATTGATTACCTCAAAGTTCTTCAGTGTCTTTCTCCAGAGCATTGGGTCTGAGGGTTCAAGCTGAAAGACCCTCAGCATAACAAACAGCAGATGAATACAGAATGTCCCACGGCCACAGCTACAAGTCTGAAAAGAAAAGTATATGCTAAGGTTCTACTGATTTGGTCATTTTTCCACATTTAAGTGTATCATAGAACAAACCCACCCCCCAGCAAAAAAAAATTCATATATAGGCATAAATGTCCTCTTGCATAGCTTTACGAAGAAATTCCTAAAATATTATTCAGAAATGCATACATGAAAGCATAAAATTATGACACCAGTTTCAATTTATTTTCTTCCCCCCCCTTTTTTTTAAATCAACTGAAGCTATTTTTATGCTTCATACTGGAAGTATGATGTCACAACATGACATCAATCAAACTTAAATGAGATGCTTCTGTTTACCCAATCTGGATGTGGCCCAATACTGCATCACATTAGTACAAAGAAAGCCTATTAAAAGGATCTCATTATGGCTATTAATGAAATTATCACACTATTAAGAGAATTATGTAATGTGTTTGTCATTTATATACATCCCATGAATAGAGGAATTAAGTGGCCAAATTTTAGCCAAGAATATGTAAGACATATAATTCAGGGCCACTTTTTCTTTTAAAAAAGAGAAACTGTAGACAAACATAATTTACAAATTACAATCTGATTTTGGTATTACATGAGTACAGATTATGACTTTTAAACATTACTTTATAGAACAGTGATCATCAATTGAACTAATCTGGCTTTGAACAGTTTTCTGAGATTAACTATGAATTGACAAAAGCTATAGACAAGACAAAAGCGTTCCCCACCTGGGGCCCAATAAACACTCTGTATTTATTATCAGGGCTGTCGCCTCCAATTAAGAAAGAGTTGGGTCCTATCTGCTGCAGCAAGTAGAGCCTGGCTCGCATCACTTTGTTGACACGGCGATTTGTCTCCTCAGGGCTGTATGGAGAGAAGCCATCTGGAGACGGCGCTCGGCGTGGTGGTGTTATCCGTCCGCTCTGAAACTACAGAAGTGCCTCCGTCATGAGCATTCAAAGGACAGAAAAATGTTTAAATAGGTATGGTTTGTTTATTTGTTTCCAGAGTAAGAGTCCCCAAAACCTGGCACTACTACAGTCTCTTAAGACTACATGATCTAAAATAACTACTTTTCTCCCATGCCCAGAAGAAGCTCTGCGTCTTTCTTCTGCTCAAGGGCAGAAGAAAACTGAAATTCTGTAGCTGAAACTTGTCTGACATTGGGACACAAAAGGAGTCTTTCAAATTGCTTCTTATTTTCATGTCGTCATTGGCTGCCTTACCAAATTACTACTGAATTATTAAGTATAATTCAATCCAAAGATAATCAGAGACTTATTAATCAATAAAGGAGATTATTCTATAAGGCTGTAAAGTTAATGTACTTCATAAATGAAAAAATGTTATAACTACAGTTTACAAAAGGGAATACAAGTTCAACAAAGATCAAAAGTTTAAGAAAATTCCAAAGAAAAAAAAAATTAAAAATTCACCTTTCTCCCTTTTCCACCATGAAAGCAACTTTTAGATGAGGATGATTTTGGGTTTTTTTAATATTGGTTCCCCATAATCAAAAAATCAATGGCCCAAACTTTTTAGAAGATTGTCTTCATTTAAATTCTTTACATTTCTAACATTATGAGATCCATTAATGTTTCCATCCCATTTCAGATCTTATGCTTTTATTTGTACGCATTGAATTTCACGTTAGGATGAAAGTAATAATGAATTCACTGTCCATCATGTAAGTAAAATATAAATTGGATTTTTAATGTTTTTAATGTGAAAAGTTAAAATAAACAAAAAATCCCAACCAATTAAAAATGGTTGTTTTCTTTTTTTTAACCTTTCAATTTCTCTTGTCAAGAGGAAAGGACCAGTGCTGCTGTGCTGGAACTTGTCTCTAGTTCAGAAAAACGGCAGTACATATTTTAACTGATACTGGAAAAACTTGTTTAGAACAATGGGAAAATAAAACCAGTTAGATTCTTATTTATCCTCTAAGTGCACTATGAATTGCACAGCGAATTTAACTGTTGATGAGCATCTTTACAACAAGCTAGCTCGTTAGGTATCATTGGTCAAAATATACTCTGGATCTTCTTTAATTAAACCAGCTACTCTTGCTCAAAACATTCTACTCTAGATGTTTTCTAGAATCCAGTGAGAATGATTTTAGACTTCTAACAACGTACATACGTCTTACCGAATCTGTACATAAAGATAAATTCTGAAATAGAGGATCACAACAGCATACCATTAAGACTTTTCTACAGGAATTTTAATCTCATCCACAGTCCTATCCTTAATGGAATATACCTGCCCACCCACAGAACTGACAGGCAGTAGAAACTGACTACAGTTATAAAAGAAAAAGGAAAAAAAAGAAAAAAACCCAACCAACCAAAAAAAAAAAAAAAAAAAACTAACAAAAAAACCCAAAAAACAAAACCAACAAAAAAAACTACCAGCACTTCTTCATGTTAATCAAGCTAAGAGAACATACATGCATGCATGATTGAGTACCTATATTTCTTCATTTTTTTCCTAGCAATAACAAATTAAAGCAGGACTGAAGGAAAAAGAAAACACACACGAGAAATACCACACAACATACGTGCACCACTTGAGCGATACCCTGTAATAACCTCTTTATATCAGCATCTTGCTGTAGAGAGGGAAGACCAACTGACCCATAAGCAAAAGATTGTAGAATATAGCCAAATTGAAAGTTACATCACAGCTTGCAACTTACAGGCACTGGAGATACCCTTTTTCTTCTAACACCTGGTGACTCAGATTTAACTGTCCTAGCAGATGATGAAGAGGAACTGCTAGGAGAAGGACTACGTCTTCCTTTCTGTGTAGGCGATGAAGCAGTGCTTTGTCCTTCGGCTTGAGGATCTAGACAGAGTTTGTTCATTTCTGATCCATCCACTTTTCCAGGGATAGGTTTCACCACCTTGCAGGAATTAAACCACATGTTAAAATTATTAACTGGTAATTTTACATTAAAGCAAAGCAAATTAATCAGAAACTCTTTTGTTGTAATTAACCCATTATACAGATATCCAGATATTCCTTAGGCCATACTACTAACATCTAAGAGGGATTATCTTACTAATCTAGATGCAACACAAAAGCAAGACGCTTTCTTCCTGTCCGTTTGTGCAGCTTATGTTAGTTGTGGCAGAAACTGATTTGATTCTTAAAGTACTCACATAATTATCATTCACAAAATCTAAAAAATAGCAGTTTCCCTATCTGGATAGTAGAAGCCAAGAGAATTATCTTCTTTACAGCTACTGTGCTTATTAAGAGCAGTAATACCAGACCCACCCATTCTACATGGTATCACCTGAAAAATACTAGGGCTACTATTTCTTTAGCACAATGCTTTTGCAAAATCAAGACTTCAAACATGGAGGTAATCCAGCAAAATTATGTGTGCTGTTCTTTGTAAAAACCACACTCACATTTTTTGTCTGCCATACAAGCAAAATAGCTGCATCACATCTGGTATCTGAGCAAACCACTGTGCATGGTGCTACACAATCTGGATAGAGGTGGTGGTCAAGCAAAGGGAGTACATACACAACAGTGCTTTGTTGCATGAATGCTTAATCTTGACACTGAGGATTGGAATATTTCAAGACAACTTCCAGCTTTCTGCCAGTCAGACCCACATAATGTGTAAGAAGAGTAACATCCCTGGGAATCGAACTAAAAACAGTCACATTAGGAAGACTGGGTTCTAGTTCTACATTTTTCAATGTCTCAGAGGCTTGACTCAACACTGGAAGGAAGCCCCAAGCAACACCTTAGATGAACAGAGCAGATCTCTCCTAGAAAGTTTGAGAGGTCTCTTTAAGACAAAAACTGAAAGGAGCTTTCCCTCCTCAGGACAGGAAGAGACATCTAGACTTAGTGCGCAGTTACAAAAGTGAACAGGATAAAAGAGAAATATAAAGAGCAGTGAAAACTGTTTTTTCCCTCCCACCAATTACAGTAATGCTTCTCCTTCTCTGGAAGATCAAAATGCAAATTCATGTACCTATGGACAAACTACTTGTGCTTGAAAACAAAAAAAAATTAAAATTGAGAATCTAGAGCATCAAATGTTGCTCAAGGGAACCTGAAGGGAAGTGGGCTGAGCAAGGAAATAATTTCAAGCTATTCAGTAACCCAAAAGCATTTAAATTTTCTAAGTTAAAATTGTGTTATTCGACCCTTTGAGGTAATGGGGTTTGGTGCACTTGTAAGTATTTCCAACGTTATTTCTCACAACAGAACCAACAGAACCTTCTTATTTCTGTTCCACAAAAGGTGTTCCCAAACACTTGCCTACTGCATCAGATGATCTTAACTACATTAGTGGTACACAGGAGTCACATCAACCAAGGCAACTATGTTCATAGGTAAGTAATGGCTATTAATTAACCAGCATTATGTTGAATAGAATTGGAACTATGGTTAAAATATTTCAGGTTTGATCTACCTATGTTTTTTAAAAGCACTCCCAAGCCATCTATGCCAAAGCAGTACCCACAAGGCTGACAGAGCCCTGTCACACAAGCCCCAGCGGAGCTGAGGGTTGGATAGGGAACAGCCGGGTTTCGGTGTGTTCCCGGCTTGGAGCTGAGGGCTGGAGAGGGAACAGCCGGGTTTCGGTGCGTTCCCGGTTTGGAGCTGAGGGCTGGATAGGAACAGCCGGGTTTCGGTGTGCTCCCGGTTGTCTGAGCAGGTTCCAGCGGCGGAGCAGCGCTGCTCGGGCGGTGCCGCTGGAGGGCAGCGGTGCCGCGGCCGTGCGGGGCGGCTCAGCGCACACTGCAACGGCGCCTTGGCGTGAAAATAAACAGAAACAACCCTGGCACTTCCCGGAAAGGCAGTCACGCTGTCCTGCTAAACACCGCCGAGGAAACCGACAGGAGCACCACAATCAAGAGTAGGGAAATTGCTAAGAAAAAGGTTTCTAATAGAAAGAAACTGAAGTAATTTTTATTTGTAATAGCTGTAACAGATACCATCCTTCCATGAGTGCCACTTACCACAGGGCCTCTCCTGCTTCTTCTTTCCAGCCATTCATGCTTCCAGGCTGGCATACACGTTGCCTTGAGTTTCTCCCTGATCATGCGCTCTTCTGGGCGGTCATCCATCTTCTGCAACCCCCTAAGGGTTTCTTTATTCTCCATGTCACGACTACAGCAAAGAAAAAAAAAGTCATAAACAATTAATTTCAGTTAAAGTATAATGCCACAGCATTGTTAAACTTTGTGCCACCCTATTCTCCCTCTCCTTACAATGCAGCTGCTAAAACATTATTTCCACCAAACTGCAAGAAGCCTGTTAAGAGTTACAACGAATCTATGATTCTGCCTTTTGAAGCAGATTACATGTTTAGCGGGATTATTTCTTTAAAACGTGTGCACTGTTTGTAGCACTGAACACCCAGTAAAAAATGAAGATCTTGGCAAATACAAAACCAATACAAAAACTACCCTCTATGTAATGTCCTGCCATTCATCAAAAGTTTCACAAGTGTTGCAATGTTCATGCACTCTTTGGCAATTCAAAGCTTGCAATCTCCCTTTTAAAATAATTTATGAAATTAATATAAATTAAAGATGAAAATTTCCCGTAGTCATAGGATGCACAAGCATGAAACTATGTACCTAGTGCCTCTTCATGTATTAACACAGCTCAAAAAAAACCCCCCCAAACCTGTAAACTAATACACAGTAAGTATCAGAGAATAATAAAATGGCCTGGGTTAGAAAAACCCTTAAAGATCATCTAGTTCAGACCCTTTCGCTGTGGGCAGGGACACCTCCCACTAGACCAGGTTGCCCATCCAACCTGGCCTCAAGAATATTTAAACTAGACACAAAAGTCACAAAATTAAGGCTAGTAGCCTTGTGAGTTCTTTCCAAGTGACTAATGACTCAAGAGCTCTCAAAGCCAACTATAATAAGAGCAAAATTCACAACAAGTTCGTATCTGTAAAATGAAAATTTAATCCATCTGGGCTTGTACTTTTTAACCTACAGCAAAGTAGTTCCTTGTGATTGCTGGCAACAACAATAAAGCAAAAAAATACTGTCAGACACTGAAAAACAAATATGAACAGTCTGGAAGATTTCCTGATTCTGTTGAGCTATCTGCTAAATCACCAAGAAAACCACATTCTTAAGCAGCAGCACATGATCCCCACCCACCTTGTTGAAGCTAGTGCTCTTTAAAAATAAGCAAACTTGATTAAGCCAACTGTCAGAATGAGATTTTATTCCAAAACTAAAATCACAACTTAAAGAGGAAGAGTATATAATAATTTAGCTGCAACCACTGCTTTCTTCCATGCAATCTCAGCTTTTAAAACATTTAACCATGCAGTCAAAAGTGCATTTATGTACTGTATGATTACCTAAAAATATACTCCCTGCAATATTCATTGCAATAAAATGATATTAAAGTTACAATTCCTATCTTCAGCAGCATTGTATTAATAAGGTCATTTATCACGAATTTGTACTTTAAAGAAAATTAAAAGTTATTGCAGGTCAGAAGGAGAGTACTGGTATTTTTTTTTTATTCTCTCATTGTAGAGACAAAGGAAACAAAGGATTCTGCGACAGGAAATAATTCTTCCTGTTCAGTGCTGAAACGTAATAAGCAGATGGACACTGTAAAGAAAATATATTTTCTTTCAAGCTAACTTCTAAACATACTGTTAATAACTGATTTTAGATAAGCGGAACTGTGTGATTCTAGTGATTAAGGACTTAAAAATGTTTGTAAGTAGAAACACAATCCACCCAAGAATGAATATTTTTTTCAGAGGTTAAGCATTCATGCTTGCTTAATTCTAATATTCTAAAAGTAATGCAAGTGAATTCCATAACATTGCCTTCTAGATACAGAGACAAAAGCAGTGATAATTAATGAAAACCAAAGATACTATAGCAGTAGGTAGAGTCCAAATGAAAAATGTGCCTGGAAGTTTCAAATGCAGAAGAAATCACTGTGTAAAAAGCGACAACTTTAAATTTTTTCCTCAGTCAAAAAAATCTGTTTAAAGACAAAAATATTTGATAAGAACAGCACAGCTGAAGTAATATCAGTGCAAGTTAAAATATCATTGCTCTATTTTTTATACTAGTTATTTCATGGCATGAACCATCTCAAGTTGCATGAATACTTCATATACTAGACAGAACACCACATCAGCAGTGAAACAATGACACAGTATTTCATTTCTTCATATAACCACGATTAACTTCCCAACTGATATTAAAAAAGTCTTTTAGAGGCCCTTGGACTTGAATTCATGAACAATGTAATACAACAGTAGAGGCTTCACAATCTCTGCTTGTTCTCTTAAAAGCAGAAGCAGCTATCTTCCTCTCATGTGACAGCTAAACTGATCTACTCTTGTCTGCACAAAGAACTCTTGTGCTTTCTCTACACGCAGGTGGGAAAGACCAACTGTGTCTGAAAGCTTCTGCTTAGTAAATCAGTTAGTATGTTATGCAGAATTTAAGTTGTATGTAGATTTATATATCTATTTTTATTTATAGAACACAACTTCATAAGTGATCAAAACAACTTCATATTTTAACTCAAGCCTTGGCTAAAATACACCTTAGATATTTGTATCTGCTGGGTCTGCGGAAAAAATATTTTTCCTGTGACTGCACCAAACTCCTATATACTGCAATATACCCTCACCTTGTGACCCTGAACCTGCACGGTTTGTTTTGTTGTTGTTGTTCCTTTTTAATTTTTATTTAGCATCTTAAGCAAACTCCCTCATCTATTCCAGGCAAGCTGAAACCTTTCTACACAGCAATGTCTAGATTGTCAGTCTCTAGATCACTGTACCTCAGCACAAAATAAAAACAAGAAATCCACAGCATATTTCACCAAGGATTTCATCCTGCAGTGTACAGAGTATTTTGATCTTCACAGAGCAGCACCTATTCATGATAGAAATGTACTTAAGTGACTCTCAGGTGGTGTTTTATTTGAATCACAGCGCAAAGTTAATGAGGTTTTGTAAAAACAAATCTCAGAAAACATGCTTACACCAGGAGAGCCTTACATTTCTCAACAGCCCACCCCTATGCTTCATTAGGAAGCAAGGATTTTGCTCTTAAATGTTTCAGGTTCTTGTGAGTCAAACAAAAAGAGATAAAAGACACTTTTTTGGGGATAAATTTTAACTTTTTAACTCTGCCTCCCTCCCCCTTAAGGCAACTCCAAGTATCTTCTGAATTCTTTGTACTGGTATTTCCAAACCAACAGATACCAGCTCCTGTATTAATAGCCAAGAAGTTCCAAAGAAATGGGTCTAAACTGAGTTTTGGAGTCCTGAGCAAGGTAAACAACAGTGTGATGAATACTGGAGTTTAACGCATAAGATCACTGATCTGCACCTTAATAATTCCATTATTCACTTTGGATTATTTGCTTCATGAACTACAAAACTCAATACAGTAAGATTAATGCACTGCATTCAAACAATCTACTGCGACATCTTATGCAACAGAGAAGGCATAATGCCCTTCATTTCTGTGTCTTAATTTTGAAGACTTGCAAATAGCAATTGAGTAGCTAGATCACTAACAACTTGTTTTCTATGGATCAATGACTCAGTATTTTATAATGAGGTATACAGTACACATGCTATTTTAGTGAACTATGATGAAGAACAAAAGCAAACTGTACTTTTAATAGCTTAGTGAATTCAATACTAATTCTCTGCAAGCATTTTTCTTACAAAGGTATATAATGATATATGAAAGCTCAACTGTAGCTCCAGTTCATTTGCCAATTGCACATTTCATTGTACTTCTCAACAGTTAGATCTCTTGGCTTCTCTGCTATCTTACATGGGAAAAAAACACTTGATCCAATTGCCAGACTGGACCACATTTTATTAGCAACAGGAGGACAGGAAAAAGGCATGCTCTGAAACAGAAGTCAGTTCACTAAGAAAAGCAAGTTCTGTTTGCTATATCCACAAGTACCCAGTCATAGCAAGGAGAAAAGTTATTTGCTGCTGAGTTGTTTGGTTTTGGTTTTTTTTTTCTTTTTAACATTAGTCTGAAACAATTTAGCAAAAGTAACTTGCATATGAGCAGTGGTCAAACCACGGGGAAGCACAAGAAACATTACGAACAAAAGTGGTCACAAAGCAGCTAGAACAATCAATGCAGTTAGTAACAGGTTTGATGGAAGAGCACTGGACGAGAAAGAACAAATACAGCAGACATTATATAATCTGTTCAATACAAATGCCATCTATTGTAACAATCAAAACTGGAAGTGACCTTAGATGGGATATAAGGATCTCATTCTAAGGATCTTAAGCAAGAATTAAGAATATGGTCACCCAGCTAAATGCAACCCAAGCCTCAACGGGTCCCAGTGATGCCTTAGGTTTTAACTTTTACATTTTTCAGATTCTCTGCTGCTTGGGGTGCAAATCTGAAACTTCATATTAAGTGATAGTAAGTTCTCTTCACAGGGTAGTTAGACAAAACAATCCCTTCCTAGCTGGAGAATCAAGGACAACCAGTACCCAAAAAGCATAAACAACACTGAAGGGATGGGGGCGAGCCAGGGGGTTGAGACTTCATAGCCTAGGGCTGTGGCTGGACAATTGACCCCAATACGTAGATGAACCAAAAAACTTACAAAAGTGTAAAAACTCATGACTGGGATCCATCTTGCATTCGACTTGAGCGCAGCCCTGGCCGAGCTCTTGCACTGCCTAGGGTGTATCCTTTCAATAAATACCTATTTTATTCCTTTTGCTCTGTCTAGTCTCTATTCCAGGTCAGCCTTTCCAGGCACCACCAAGAACAGGCTAGTCAGCCAGCCAGGAGGATGGCACACAGGAGCAGTGCTCAATGTGAGGAACAGGGACAAAAGAGTTAGCCATTCCCTAAACTGAGGAAGTCAGCTACTAGTGTGTTAGGTAACTTCTTGCCACTAACAGTTCCAGTAGCACTCACAGTTTCTCTTTTGCCATTAAGTACTTTTAATGAAATCAAAATCAGTAAATAAAAAACAGAGCATGATGGACAAGCCACGGTCTGTCCTCCTGTCAAGACTCCTATTCCTTCTGTTGATTCACTACTGCTGACATCTATCATCTAACCATATGTGACCATCTTAACAAAGCAAAAGATCAGGTATAGCACATACTATGAAAAACTTCACAGGGAGCCTTCTCAACCCGGTAATAAATGGCAGCAACTGCCACTTAACAATAGAATTGAATGTGCTACTTCCTAGAGACAAAGGTACCTGGCTTCCTAAAATAGTTACACAGACTTACGATGAATGCTATAAGTGTGTGAAATTTAGTTGTATTATTCTGCAAAGAGTACTCCCTTGAAGGCTACTATGTCAAAAGGTGTAATTGTCAAAGAGAGTATTTAACTGCTAAGTGGACAATCAATATTCACAACCAAAGCTCTAACTACACAAACTGAGCCATCTCCTTCAGTGGAACCTCACAGGTCCTGATCAGGAAGGATCATCCCTCCTGTAAGCCTCAGTGATTAAGGCTCAAAACTCCAAAGATGGATGTCAAAACATACAGAGGTAGATTCCCTGCACAGATTTTCTAGTTCCTATGAAGTCAAATTCACCTATGTAAAACACTTGTTTTATTTCTTGCTCTAGCTAACCACCTAGCTAAGCCTTTGAGATACATTACTCAGTAGCCACGGAAAATGAGTCCTCCTACCAAACAAGAAACAACAGCCTCTGTTTGCAACAGATACTTGCTACGAAGCTAATGAAATGGCTTCTCTCCTGTGCATTTCTTAAAAAAGGTATCAGACATCTCACACCAGTATTACACAAAGTTCCTAGGACTCTCCAATTCTATCATTATTCAGTGGGCCAGTTGCAGTCCAGATGGATCAGGGTGTACACATAGGTGTTTTCAAGATGTGAAAAACAGCAGTAACATTACATGATCTCTCAAACTCTACACTTTCATACTAATGCTGTAGAGAGAGAATTTGCTCCTTTATCTCTAAAACACTTATACCCTTATTGAGCAGAATTTCTAGAACTTACAGGAGGTAGGTAATTTTTACTGATACAAGAGACCCAAAGGTAATAATGATTGTGTAGTTTAATTATTTTAACTATGAGTTTTGCTTAATATACCCAAAATGAGATTATAAAGGTTCATATATTTATTACTGTATAACAAACCTCAGCATCCCAGCAGAGAGCAGAACCCATTATGCCTAGTTCATGTTACGCCAGCTGAAGAGAATACCCAGGTCCTGCCCCATCATGGTGCAACATAGCACTGGGCCTTACTTCAAGAACAGCAGTAATGTCATTACAAAGACTGAACAGAAGTGCTCACTGACAGCTATAAGATTAGCTTATCTGCACCAGGTTATAGGATCTCAAGCACTGGTGTTAGGGATTCTTTCCCCCAGGTTAGCCCACCAGAGCTGTCCTCTAGCTCTTACTGAAGTGTAAGAACAAGTTTTCAGTTGTTACATACCATGTAAGTCAACTCCCTTTTTAACAGAATCAAATTCTTCACTTCTAGAATGAAGTTTGATCTCTTAGCCACCCAACTGATCTTTCACCTCAGACTAATTAAGGCTGCCCTAGCTCAAATTAGGAGTAGTAGTTGAAATGTGACTGGCCAACATATAGAAAGGATCAAGTCAGAGCAGATATGGCCCTTGCTGGTGCAGAAGTCTGAACCCATTAACACAAAGATGAGAATTAAAGGTAGGGTAAAACCCAAAATACAAGTCCTTAAACAAAGCTCTCACTGTAAATTATTTTTATATGTCAGGTGCATATCCTACTGTTTCAAGTGACTGTCCTATTTTTTAAAGAGAAAATTTCTTATAGTATATTAGGTGACTGTCAGAGAAGAGTAAAACATCTCCACATATAATGCACAGGATTAAGAGCTGCTTAGCCAATTTTACTCCCCTGTCGCCAGTGGAGAACATCAGATATTGCATACAAAAAAAATTATGCTTTGAATCAGCTTAAGATACTAGGGTTAAGCAGATAAACATGCACACTACATTCTTCAGTTTCAGTGAGAATGGTGGAAATAAGATAGGATACAAGCAAGTAATTTGGACAGGATAAGCTACATAGAATTTAAAAGCTACAACCCACTAAAAGATTTATGTAACAGTTATAAATGAGAAAAAAATTTAGAATGTCTTGGCCCTGTTCAAAATGGCAGAATCATCAGCAGAAGATACCAAATGTTCAGAGATTACTGCTGGAAAGTTCTCTTAGGAAAATATGATCATAAAATAAACAATGAGAGAAGGCAAACGAAAAAAACTGAGGCTCATATATATGTTATTTCTAGAAATGAAACATAACATCCTCTACAAATTTCAGGTCTTAACGACTGGTTAGTCTGGCCTCACAAAAGGAGACCAGAGATGCAGAAAGAAATTTAATTTCTAAGAAAGTCTAAGAAAGACTCCTCCTGCTCTTTTCTGAAGAATGATCTGACTGACGTGCTTTCATGATAATCATTATTTCTCACCACGGTTATACTTGTTTCCTAGCAAGTTTCTTCACTGCTGACAATTACAGCCAATTATTATTGTTACCTTACCAAAGTAGCATTTAGAAGTCATGAAACAGGCCCCTAGTATTCTAAGCATCGCAATTAGTTTCTTTTATTTATGTTTTGTTATTTGGTACTCATTCTTTAAAGTTTAAGCTTTATTTCTTTTCCTCTTTTCATATTTCTTGTCTACATATTTATCAATCCAAGTCACACTGGGAATTTATACCATTATTATGATACCATGATATAGAAACAGTAAGCTATATCTTACTGAAGATATAAGTGCTGAACAGGTACTGACTTGCTAAAGAGAGATGTCTTGCTCACTGACAGTCAGAGACTCATTCAAAAAGGCCTTGAACTCTGAAGATTCATGCATACACTGAATTTTGCTCAAAGGCCAAAGTGGGCGAAATATTTCTACAGAGATTTCTCACTGTCACAAAAAGTCTTCCTACAATGCAGAAATAACATAAAAAATTCCTTGCAAGCCTACTCTGAGTAACTGCTGAGTGAAAAAAGTACAGCCCTAGCAACCCCGAACCACTTAGGGTGGATACATATTGAAGAGCATTATCTTCTATCAGCAGAGAAGCCACAAGGGAACTGGCTCTCACCATGAAGATCCAGATTTAGGTTCTGCAGATCCTTAATGTTCACATATGCAGCAGTTTTGCAGGTATAGAATGCTCTCTGCTGAACAGAGTTGTCTCCTTTGGAACAACGAGACCTTTTGGTGGTATCTGTCAGCTAATCTAACCACAGGTCAACCACACAGCAACTACACCCACTTAAACCACGGCAGCTACTATTGCAAATGTTTATTTTTTTAAGACAACAAGCTGCCATGACAAAAAACATACAGGAAAAGGCATTCAAAACTGTGAGCATATGGCTAAAAATGATACAGCCTCAGTAACTTCTGTTTCTTTAAATCTACAGAATAAAGAGAAAAAAACTACAGGAATCTTACCAGGTAAGGAAGAGAGTTTTTAGTGCAATAATTTTTGAAAATAAAAAAAAATCTGTGCAGTTAGCAAGCAATAAGAATATTTTTCCATAATAACCAACCAGGACTCTAAAACAAAACAAGAAAATCAATATAGGACAGCAAATATACTGCTTAAAAATACACCATTTTTTCGTATCATCTTCAGTGGATTCTTGAGATTTTATTTTAAAACTTTGCTGCTTTCACACCTCACTTATAACAATGTATTTAAGTTTTTAATTTAATGTAATGCATACTCCTTACAAAATGTAATTCTTGATACTTAGAAATATTGGATAATTAGAAATTACATGCTGTCAGAGTAAAAATTCAATTGAGCTCATTTCTGTATGATATGAGTCTGGGTAAAGGAAAATGGTTATCTTCAGTATTTGCTTAAAAATTGACTTACAGATTGAAGACTCATTCACATAGCAGTGCAAAAGCATAACACAGGAGAAGCATTACTTTATGAGAATTCCAGCTTGTCACCAGTGACTTGAGGAAAGACACTGTTCCATGCAAACCACATTTGATCAGAAAGCTTTTGCATTCAGGTTTTCAGATTAACCACTTCATCCCAGGTTCCTAGGCACAATACATTCTACTGTGCACAAGCAACTGTGAATAAAAGTATCCTAAAACATGCGCACCCCTCCATAAAAAGAGAAAGAGAACATCACATAGATCTAGGAAGATGCATCAGAATCAAATTATACAGACAGATACTGCACTTACGCAAAACATGCTAGTATATGAAAAGGAATAGTCTGATTTCATCAAGACATACCATGCAAGAAGTAGTATGAAGCTTTATACAGTAGTTGAGGGATGATGTAAGAGTAAGAGCTATTAGGTTAGCTGGTATCAGTTTTCCTATCTGTGAAACACTCTTAAAAAAATGAAACTAGCAAAACTAACTAGTTTTTATCTAGTGACATGTATGCGGTCCTGCCAAGACCAGGTTCATGAAAGAGTAGAAGTATTTGACATGAAGTGCTAAGTCTTAAAGAGTCCCTAGTGGTGAATAAACATGCCTTAATTATGTTCAGACTTCAGTTAGCATACTGACTGCCAGCAGACTATTCCCAACCTGCTGAAGGTTTTGTGGGCCACTAAGAACTGTCATCTCTCTGCTTATAAAAACCAGTGCTTAGAATGTACAGCTCTACATCCTGACTCCCAGCATCCCACTCTGACCACCATCCTGAGCCCTCTTAACTTACGGCTTCATTAATTACAGAAAAAGTAGTAAGTGGAGATGGGAGCTGAGGGAGGGGAAGGTAAACTGCATTTCATGGAAAATCTCATCAGATAGCATTCACTTAATGTGGATTCAAAATGGTGTGGGTGAAGCTGTGGATGGCACCTTCACTTCTGCCTTCCAGCAGTCCACCAGAAAATGGTTTGGCTACTTATAATTTCCTGCATTTATTTTGGCAAATTTTGATTCAAGCACTTTTTAGTATTCCCATGCTTGCCAGCTTTAAGAAATATTATCTTTCCTCCAGGATTGTGTCAAGTGATTGTTTAGCAAAAATTCTTAAAATACCATTACTTTACTGATTACACCATGACTTTGCACACTGAAAGCCACTCCGTGCATAAGGCACTACAAAAAGATTAAAAGATATGACCTATTGGAAAAAATAAACGACACTGTGGAACAACCTCAAATCTACATTGACATTTACTCATCTCCCTCTACTTCATTATTCAAACATTCTGGTTATATGTACTTACAAGGTAGTTGGAACAAATCTGTCTCTAATCTCATACAGGACTTTGAGACCACAAAAATATATTGAACATAAATAATAAGATTTTAAAACAAGCAACAAACACTAAGTAACATGAGTAACAATAATGTCACCTTTATGTACAGTTGGCAGAATGCTGAACGATTTCCGACTGCTGTTAAAAAACACTTTTGAAGAGGAATGGAAGAAGGCTTTCCAGAACTGGATAGTTAGTATTTTACTGTCCTCTAATCAGCACCACAGCTGAGTAAGAGTAATTACAGCTCATTACCACATTCTGAGATCTCCTCCCAAAGGCAACTGCATGGGGTTTGGCTGGGAAGGAGCCACAATAGTAACTTAAACTTTCATACATTATTGCTAAATAAAATCAAAGCAGCTAATTTTACCTTTTTTTTACTCATCCAGAAGAATCATGGAAGGTGGAAAAAAGTTTTAAGAAATGTGAAACTTAGGAAAAAGCACAGGCAATCGTGGAACACAAGTCTTGTGGGCATACAAAGGAGTTCAAACAACTATAAAAAGTTAAAAAATTGAACTGAAAAAAGTCTCTAAAATACTTATTTCAAAAATACTAACAGCAGCACTCACTGCTTGCTTTATTACCATGGATAAGTATTACATTAAAGTAACTTTACAAAAGCTTCTTCATTTATCCTAACCCACAAGCACAGAAGATGTAATCCTTGTCTTTGAAGAAGCAGCCTCACACTGCCGAAGCTACAAAATAATGCTTACAAAAGAGCTCATTTACTTTCTCACTGAGAAAACTACTGCACTGTTTATCAAGCATCAAAGGTATTTCCAGTGAGTTTCACAACAACAATTATCTGGAGCACAGGAATATAGATATATGTATACTTCAGGCAGAGAAAACACGTTTTCACTTATAAATATCTTTCTCTCACCTATTTAACCTTAAAAAAGGAACTTTAAAAGCAGAATTAAAACAATGCACTTAAAATTTAAGTTTAGCTTTATCTGGAATCTGATTTAAATATTTAACACTGGCAGTCATCATAAATACAGTAGTACTTCAAAAAGTGCATGATGACAGATCCTTCTTTATAACTATCTGCCCATTAAACTTCTTGCTTCATCAGAAATTGACTGTCAGCATTCAAGACAAAAGATTATGATTTTCTTTTTGTTATTAACTAGTTAAGATATCAGTTACCATTTAAGATGCCTTTTTCTTTAGTCACTTAAAACCAACAACTACCGAGAACATCTTTCAGGTAGCTGGCAGCAAGTCTGTGCCCATCCAAACTTTTCAACAATAAAGTCAAAGCAGAACTGCAGGAACTTCAAGCCATGAACCAGCAACCAAGACAAATTTGATGAAGAATTGCCATGAAATTCATCCATACTAAAGGATCCTGAAAGGTTATAGATAGGAAACAGTTACTAATCGTATGTGCAATACCCTCAAGTACTGCTTCAGCTGAGATAGCAGCGCTAAATGAAGTCCATGGCTTTAAAAGTAAAAAAACCCAACCCATTAACACACAAGTGTACTTTCAGATATTTAAACTGCTCTCCCACATAGCCCAAAAGACAAACATGGTTTGTTCTGCAATACTATACACTGGGCTTTTGTGGACTACTCATGTAAGCTCATCAATGCAACCCTCAAACATCCATCTCCTGTCCAGTCAGTTGTTTTTGACTTCTACAAATTAATTCTGATAAAGCAGTTCTCTGAAATTTATGCATTATTATTAAGCTTCAGTTTTGCAAACTAAAATAATAATAGCAAAATCCTTTCATGAATAGTCTGAACATATGGAAGAATGCTGGGATGCTTCCACATGAGGTTCACAATGTCTAAATATTCATGGACTGTAATGACAACATTTCCTTGCTTCACTACTGCCTCCACACTCAGAGGAACTAACTTAAAATTTTGATATAAAACATGTGGTTATGCTGTCATGAAACACTAAGGCTCAGCTGAACTTTACAGTGACATGAAAGCAGTGTAGTGCTTCTACACTGCAGTGAGACCAGAAAAGCTGAATGTACTAGTTTTTATAACATTAACTCTACTGATAAAAACTAAGGTATGCATATGTCTTGGGGTGACTGTATGATGCCTGTATCCCCAAATCGTCTGTTCTGTTGGTGTTGAATATTAAATTCTGCAACTTTAAGACTGGTTCCAGGAGTGAAGGGGGGGAAAGAAGAAGTGCGGGGTGTGTTATCAGAGACTGCACTGGCTCCCCCACATTCCTGCTCTTGGACTGTGTTGTCTGCGGTGGACAGTGAAAGAGAGCTCTCCTTTGCTCTTGCTTAGTTTTTTTTTCCCTGGCTAGCTGAGGCAGAGAAGCTCCCTGGATTGTTTTTCTTCTTTTCCTTTTTCCTGGAACTGTTTGAACCTGCTCTGGACTGAAAAACCCAGAAGAGCACCAGGAGCTCACACCTGTGGCCCACCAGGCCTGGCCTGGGCCGCAGCATTCCCCAGCACTGGAAGGACTGAGGACAGCCTGAGTGAGCCGGGCAGCCCACGGAAAGAACTCTTCTAAAGCTGTCATCTCTTCGGAACGGCAAGAGGTTTTGCTGTTTGGTATTGCTCATTTTTGTGCTGGGAAGTGTGTTGCCTGTTGAATAAACAGTTGTTTTTTTCCACTTCTCTCCATGGAAGTTTTTTCCTGAGCCGACTGGGGGAGGGACTGCTTGGATCCTTTTTTCTAGAGGGACCCCATTCAGAGGTTTCCTCCCAAATTTGCCCTAAACCACGACAGCATAAAAGTAGACTTTATCCAATGTGCAAAAACTAAAATAATTGCAAACATTTTTGACAGGTTGAAACATCACTTAACCTCACATATAAGCAAAGAAGTTCCAAGGTTTTCTCAAACTTCTCTTGAAATGTATCTGAGAAACTTGTATAAACAAACATCCGTCTGGAAGATAACATTTCACTATTACACATAAGAAGTAAGCCCATACTGAAATTAGAATTTCAAATAAATAAATATGGGCTTGTTAAGAAAGCCTTCTAAAGTAATTTTACAGCGTGGTTTTCAAATGTCTTTATTTGCAGACTTTATTTCAAAACAGTACCTTTGTACAGAGAAGCCCCACCTTTCTTATTTTTGCTCAATTCATTAACTAAGATGTTAATCCCAGAGAAATATGCAGGTCCATGGTTCAGAAGTACCTATTCTACAACAGAAACTAATCAAGTAAAATGTCAACATCCACCTTTTTTCTTTTTATTTTTTTGAGATGTCTTCCCTCACTGTGCAGATTTGGAGACTACTAGTATAATTCACGTAGCCACATTTTATTTATTTATATTGGCCCTTGATATCTTTAGCTCAGAAGTCAACTCTCAAAAACATCCTCAACTGAAAGTACTTCATTATCCCCGTTACAATTTTTCCACAATTCCCAACATGCCTCCCTAAAAAAACAATTAACAGGTCTACCACCCATTTGAAATAAGCAATCTAAAATAAGGAAAAGTCAAATTACAAGTATTTTGGCTTTATTCCACCAACCGATCAACAACAATCATTATTGGGAATTAGAGAGAATGATTCAGGCAGAAGTGGAAATGAAAATATTTCTGTAATTTCCTTAAAATAGCTCAGAAGAAACCTCAGTCCTGAATGGCAGATGTTTTTAGGAAAATAGATTGTGGGAGATTAGAAATGGGGCTGCAGCAGAGCCTCATCCCTAATGGGGTGCAGCTGTCTAAGACAGGTGAACAGCAGCACTGAAGTGTGGAATGCTGATGTGTATTGTAAAAGGGCATGCAGGTGTTATGCAGGTGAGGGAAAGGGTACAAAAGGTTATACTGGGGAATAATAAAGCCCTGATGCCACTGTCTTTGGCATTAGTCACAGGTCCTCTGTCAAGTGTGTGCAGCAGCCTGGGAAGTTTACAGAGAAAAGGTATGTGGGTTTTTACTACAGGATAATAAATTGATGGCATCAGCCAGTTTGAGACCACCGTCCAGAGGTGCCAAGCACAGACGCCGACAGAGCTTTATTCAGATTGTCCTAGCATGCTTTTGTTTTTGTAAAGAAGCATCAGAACTTGGATTTTCAGCTTCATGTGTACTGTACTTGGAATATTTTGGGGCTTTTGTGGTTTGTTTTTTATTGGGGGTGGTGGTAGTGGTTGTTAAGTAAGAGAATAACTTTCAGGGTAAGTTAAAGCTGTATGGGAAAAGCATGTGTACTTTCTTGGTCAATCCCTGGTATAAGTGTCCAGGTTTATAAAAGGATCACGAAATAAAAGTATTTCATATTCCATTTTGTTGCCACCAACACATAAAGCATTCTAAAAACCCACATGTTAAGCAGAAAGCATGCTACACAAAGCTCTATGTACAGGACAGTATTTTCACAGTTTTAAAGCAAGATGAAAGAACTTTGTATGCTGCTGCAAGCAAACCATATATATTCCTCCCTACAAGGAAACTTTAACATGAGTACTGCTTTAACGCACAGGTATGTTTTACCCATTACCTGGACCTTCGTATGTACTACGCTTTAATGCTGCCCCCCATTAATGCTGGATTTCAGATTGTTGCCATATAATTAACGCTTCAACAACAAAAGGTAAGAAAATGTGGTCTTGTTTATAGACACATCTACCTACTCCAGCACAACTGCAGCCCTCATCTCCTAAAGCAGACTGGTTTTTAACTTACCACCTAACACTGTCAGTGCAACCAGTATGACACAAAATTCAGCATTGGATGGAACATGCTAACCACAGACTGGAGGCCATGCCACTGCCAAGTGCCACACTTAAATGTAGTGCAGGTGTTTGCAAGAAAATGTAGTTACAGCAGTGTGATGTGCCTCAGTGCAGGGTACACTTAGACTTGATGTATAAAGCTAGCATAAGATTTCAAACTGAAGCTGCAATTCAAATCTGTTTTCTATGCAATTCACTTCAAAATAATTACTTCCTGAGGTCAATTTTAAAAATTAATCTTCCTATAATTCAATGTATTATAAAGTATTGTCAGGCTATTAAGAAAAAAAACAACAGTGTAATTAATATTTTAAAATCTGTCATGCATAAAAAAAATGCAACATATTCCCTAGATTGCTCACTTGAAAACACAAAATCAACTAAGTAGGAATGCTGAATATTGTCTCAAAAACTCAAGTACTGCTGACAGTTTTCTTCTGAATATTTAAACTCAATCATGTACTCAATACAATGAAGGGGAAATTCGACACAAAGACTACCCCACAGGCCAGAATTGAACTAGATCATAAATCAGAAAAATCAGCAGTCCTACATTTTTCTGCAACATAAAGCAGCTTCCAGCAGGCTGCAACTAAGTTCTAAAGCCTTCTTATACACAAGCAGAATGTGATGGAGACATCAAGGTATTTCTAGCATTATAATGTAGTCTTTTAAAAAAAGCTGAAATGAGTCTCAGGGGATGGTATCAAACTGAATGTCACATGGAACGTGTAAATTGGAAGTTCCAAGAGGTTACTAAAAGTTTATTCCAGCTGATAACAAAGAAAAATTAAAAATTCCAAGTTTTTTATTTCTTTACCAAGCAACTTTCAAAAACTTGAGGAAGGAAAACCGAAGAAGTTAAAATGTTTTTTCAGAGTATTCATCTGAAAGCAAACCTACTTAAGGAACACACCCAAATTTCATTTCTTCTTACTTCCCTCTCTGCCATTCCGTATCAATTAAAGAAAAGCCAAGGTGCTGGAGGTACTTTGTCACTTTAGTAATGGATCTCAACTTCAGGCATAAACATCTAACATTTAAAATATTTATATGCAAGTAGAATCTTGAATTTGCTGCTGGAGTACTCTTAGACCATGTAACATTAGAACTAGTGTGGTAACAAGCCTAGAAACACTTTAGGTTAATACCTAGGCTCTGACAAACAGCTGTTTATGCCAATCCAAAGGAAGAAGGGGCCAGAAGCCATCCTAACTTGGGTACGTAACCTGTTGAATCAGCTCTATACACCATCTCTGCAGACACAAGGTCAGTTTAAGGAGTTCCTATTCCCCAAGTTATTAATTTCTATTTATCCCTACAGATATTGATTTGACTTCAGAACCAACCCCAAATCACCACCACACATTTTGAAACTTGAAGCTGGAGCATAGAAAATGGAAACTTCTTGGTCAGGATTTGATCTCCAACCTAATTCATGTGGTGCTCCAACAGTTTCCCAGGAAAACAAAACAGGATGACAGTTCTGACAAACAAGTTTCTTTTACAGTACACATGCATTGTAATACAGATTTATTCCAATGGGGAAGACCTCCCCTATGCAGAAACGGGATTTACCACACTAAAGACTACAGTCTTGTACAATGAAGAAGATCTTATTACTAAAATAAAGCCGCCAGAGCAGAAACAAAGTCCTCAAAAGATGACATTTGTTCTCCTTCAACCCAGCAAGACAGCAAGAGTTATGACCTTCAGCCATGAGATTAACTGTATTAGAAAGCTTAACACCGAAAGCAAGTCATAATATCTTTTCTTCCTGTTTTCCATTCAAGAAGTTACCCCCAAAAGTAACAACTTCCTTTGTTTCTTATTTATTGGAGGAAGAAAATGCTGCATTTCCAGGACAGAAAGGAAACATGTCAGAATGACTAAGCATAAGAATAGAGCTTAGAGAGAACCGCAGACCGTGTGCATTCACAAGGCTCCCAGCTGCACAGTCTGTCACTCCATGGGATCTCCCCATAGAAGCATCTTTGTAAGTCCAAGCCGCGAGTCCATCCAGCCCAGCATCCTATGTCAAACTGCAACTATCTGTGTGTGCTGTGATAAAACCACAGTAAATCTCTGAGCAACTTCTCCCCCTAGATTCTTCCCCACTTTCAGCAGCCAATACATGGCTTCAGGGATGAATGAGAGGAGGATACCTCCACACGAATGTGTCTGATTTTTTATCTGCTGTATCTTTCATCTGTTGGTTTATATGCAGAGCACACTCTAGAAACTGAAGGCATGACATGTGAGATAACCCAAGAGGTTGAAAAGATGCTGAGCTGACCTCAGGGAGAAAGTAAAAACTGTGTTCACTCACCACTCCACAAAACAAAAAAACCCCTTACTCTGAAAATAACTGCAGTACAGAAAATTGTTAAGATACACACTAGAAGTAAATGGCCGTTGTTTATTTGAATATATATGCCACTTTTGTGTACAAATGTAGGTCAGGAAACAAACCCCCACTGTTAAAAATCAGAAAGTCTGCACGCTGAGGAATACAGTAACTTTAAAAAATTACCATAAACACACACACACCCTGAGCTTCCTGCTGCTTCTAAAATCCTCATGCAAATATTAAAAGAGTTGTAACCATCCAATCTGCTCCTGCAGGCAAGTCAAAAGAGAGAAGAGCGCTTAGGTATCCTCCTGAGGTATTGAGAAAATGCACTCATCCACAGGTACAGGCTTTGCTTTCTTATTTTTGCCTTGACCAAGTTTATCTTGAAAAGGTCTTTGACTTCTCTAGGTAGGAGACATTGCATGTCTTTGACTTCATGCCACACTATCAGCATTATTACACAAGAATGATGCAAGAAATTCTACTGTGTAAATGTTCAGGAATTGTTACACCAGAAATGCCATTATATGCAACTGAATTTAAACTACACTAAGAATTATCCAATTAATTATTCAATGAGTAAGTTCCACTTAAATCAAACTGGCAAAAAGAAAAACCCAAGTGACCTACTTGACCTTTTGGGGATGGAAGAAGGAGAAACAGTAAAACTACCGTTTATGTTAAACCTCTAAAGGAAGCTGTCTGTGCCAGCAGACATTCAACACACACATCTGTCAGCGTTACAATGTACGCAACCCAGAAGAGAAGAAAGGCAAGTTCCATTTTATGAAGTTTTTCCCTTTGGCAACTACACTAGCAATACATTCTTAAAAATAAGGTCTTTTTGTGCCACGGCATGTTAAAAAAATTATTTCTAAATGATACAAAAAGAAATCAGAAGACAGTTATAATTACTAAAAACTATAAAAACAACAACAATCCAAACAAACAAAACAAAACAAACAAACAAAATAACCCAAAACTCAACAGAACAGCCATCACCAACCAAACACAAAACAAACCGAAAAATCCCAAAGAAAAACCCCACAAAAAAACTAAAATAAGTGTCATTTAGCTTCCTCCCAAACAGTAAAGTTAAAACAGAAATACTTTATATCCTGGAACATGTTCCTTGGGATCTCAGTAGCTCCTCCTACTGTAGGCATTGAAGTTCCTGACAAAGTGTAATAAGTCTGCAATTTCCAGCTTTGCAAAACTATCAAAACAACAGTCACATTTTCAGCTTTTAATAAGCAGACAGGAACAGATTACTGTACTCAGATGGTGCTAGTGTTTTATTATCACAGTGGAAATGAAACCTCAGCTACGAGGGAAACCTGGCAGCAGAATTTAAGATAAACAAAACCAAAAAAAAACCTCAGATTTCTGAGGGAATCTGTAATAAAAAGGCAGTCTCTTCCCAAAGCCTAGAGAGATCATGACCAGACACCGATCAAGAAAGATGCATTCTCATAATCTCTCAAACAGGAAATTCAGTACACACATTAAAGTGATATTTGTCATAACAGAGACAGCATTAAGACAAAGAAAATTACTAATGAAAATTTAAGAAAGCTTCGTAAGGACTCCCTTCTCTTGCAAGGCCAGGCATTTTGCTGAAGTCAGCTGCATGCTTTCAGTTTCTCTTATCTGACTAAGAAAAAGCCCTTCTCTTGCACTGCAGCTTGCAAAAATTTTCATGAAAAACTGCTCTTGAGAGGCAGATATCTGAAAAACAGAACTACTTTCAAGCACTGCTAAAATATCTGAGCATGTTTTACAAGGCGATTTGATTACTACATTAAAAAAACTAAAATGGCCAGACAGAGTCAAAATATAGCAGTTTGTTTCAAAAACTACAAGAGGGAAATATGCATGCAACTCAGTCTTACATGACTTTTGCACTGAATTGTTCCAAATAGCACAGTACACCAGCTGACTTTAAGTACATCATAATTAAATAAACTTACAATGTATGATCAGCACAGAACTGAATTCTACCATACAATGTCACAGTTCAGCTTCTCCTTAAACAGCCTGTTTAAGTAATAAACAATTTACTACAACTGAGCTGCTAAGAACATAACAGGAAGTGTTTTGCTGGAGATGAGGACTTGGTTTTCTTCTTGCACTGCAGAACACACTCACTGAGACTGTTCTATGTTACTGCTTGACTTTGCATCAAGTCCACAGCAAACTCACCATCTGCTAAAACTTCAGCTGCATGAGGTAAGCTAAAAATAGTGCAAGGTACTTTTACCTATAATTTATCTCAGAAGACTTTTATAGCAGTAATTTTAAGGATTCATCTAGGAGGAAAAATCCCTTAGATCTGCCGTGGTTGGTTTTTTTCTTGTTGTTGTTTTTTTGTTTTTCTGGTTTTTTTTTTTAGGGAAAGCTGTTCCCAGTTCATAAAATGCAAATATTTACTCTATAAAGTTATTAGCTTTGCAGCAAAAGAAAACTTGTGTCATTCACATGCAATACATTTAGTTGAAAGTGGTATAGTAAAGAAAACATCATCTAATTTATGAGATGCTACTGCGTAACTAGCAGCTGGATGTTTGATTTATAACTTATTTCCAGTTTCATGGTGCATTAGAAAGTAAGCCACTTATCCATATCCTATGGATATCACTCCTCTATAGCACAGCACATCATACCCTCTTCTCAGTCCAGGACCCAACAAGCAAAGAGGTGTTTGTATTTATGTAACAGAATTAATTTAAAAGCAATGTTCTTACTAAGAAGAAAAAAAATCATGAAATCTAGCCCATC
This sequence comes from Rhabdornis inornatus, assembly GCA_013397075.1. Lineage (NCBI taxonomy): Eukaryota > Metazoa > Chordata > Aves > Passeriformes > Rhabdornithidae > Rhabdornis > Rhabdornis inornatus. Next base: position 63,559 of record VWZS01000839.1, read on the forward strand.
AATGAAAGTGTTGTCAAAAAATTATGATCAATGCGGGAAGCAAGTTATCTGAACTTTAAAATTTTATTTTATTCAATCAACATATCCATAATTTTTCTCCCTTATAAAGGGCAGCAAAATATACATGTATGAGAAAAATAAGCAAAAATGTCAATGTCTAATTTAAAATACAAATGCACAAGTGCCACTAGTGTCTGGGGGGCAAGGCAGGGGGGTGGAGAAGAAAATGTTATCTTTGTCTGAATCTTTTTCTCATTTCATATATTCACCAGTTAGTACAATTTTACAAAAATTGTGTTATTCTAATGTATACCCCCTCACTGCTTCATTTGACCATTAAAAGGACAGTTTCTCGTGTGAAACATTGTTAGGTTGTCGTAAGATCAAAATACTTTAGAGCTATTTTGGTATTAATGCTGGGATCTAAGTGTGAATGCACTTTTCAGGACTTCCTTCGTAATAGACATTATTAAAGAGAATTCAATACATTTAATTGAGTTTTAGACTGAAACATAGGTGTAATAAAGAAAGAACAAGCACTTAATTTTAAATCTTATGTTCAAAAGTAGTCAATACAATTGTATACCTACAAGAACAACTTTATTTAAACAAGCATAGGATGAGTGTTGGAGCTTAAGAAGCCAGAAACCAGTAAGAAGCCTTCTGGTAAGAAGCCAGAATCATAAGCCCACCTTCCAAAATCTAGTACAGAACCTAACTACAGAAATATTTTTGCCCCTCATTTTCTCCCTACTGTTTAGTGCAGTGAAGAACAACAACAGAAAACACCCGAAACACCGACAAAAGCAAACACAGAAGAGGTGGCCATAAATGATAATGCTGAAGAGGTGCAGAGTTTCAGTAAAGCCAAGCCCCTACTCTTTTCCTTTTCACATCCCATTGGCAGACACAAATCCTTACCAACACAGACTACAAGTTTCAAGGCTGTCTTGAAAAGAAAGAAACCATCTTGTCTTACAAAAGGTCAGGTAGATTGATAATTTGCAAGTGTTGTCATTTCACTTCAGAATTAGCCCAAAAGTTCCAAGCCTAGTAACTTCATAGCACTTAATTCACTGAGATACTCTTTCTGCACTGTAGTTTTAACAGGAACTTCTGAATCTAATGCATATCAGTGAATTTTTACTTCAATTTGTTACCAGTTTCTCATGAAATCTCATACAGTTTTGACCACCACAATGGTCTAAAATTAGAAAGGCAGTAAGCAATTCTGTGCTTTCAAGTGTATCTTAATCTGGTTTCAGAGCTCTTCTATTTCATTCTATTTCAGGGTTCTAAGGGAAGGTTAAACTAACATTGACTGAATTTTCTATTTCTGTTTAAAAACCATCTCATAATTTCTTAATGCAACAACAAATCCTGGTCCATTAAAATGACAGCTTTCCAAAACAAAAAAAAAAAAAANAAAACACAATCAAACAGACTGCAAACAAAATGAAAAAGAAAAAAAGAAAAAAGCAAACCACCAAAATTTATTGGCTCAAATTGTGGATGAAAGCCAGTTCTCATCACAGACGTTTACCAAAAGCACCTCACACAAGATATGTATTATAAGAAAAGCAAATTTTCTGCATTATTCTTGGAAAATTCTTAACTATTTCCAACTTCAAAGTAATAAGGTAAGTAACATTTAATACTGTGTACTCATTCCTTAACAAGTCAGAATAAACCACATAACTTGGAGCAAACTGGCTGATAAATGCACTCTTCTGGTGCTTTGTTCCCACTATCAGCTGGAAAAAAAAAGGCACTACAATTCTGAAAAAGGTGTAAGACTACTNAAAAAAATTAGTAACTAAACTGAGGTTTCTTTTCTATATGAACATCCAGACAGAAGTGTATCAGCCTAGAAAGCAGCAATACAAGAAAAGAATGTGTTTTAAAACTCCAGTATTTGAAAAAACAAAACACCAAAACCAAATCACTGAATAAGGGATAAAACAGTTACTTTGAAAAAACAGTTCACATTAAAAATGAAAAAATGAGACCACAATGAATGAGAATCCAACTGGATACTAAAAAAAAAAGCCAAGAAGAATTTGGTAGTTTGAACTTTTGGTACGGTTTCTG
>VWZS01000839.1:66072-79535 GCA_013397075.1 Rhabdornis inornatus
TTTTCTCTGTATTATTCCCTTCCCTGCCTTCACATTAAAATAGCTCCCCAATTCATATGAAAGTATCCAAGGGGCAGTTTCATTTTCTAAAAAATGTCAAGCCTCCCAAAGCTGTTTCCAAATTTAGGCTTCACATTAAATCTGTATTTCAGCTGTATTCAAAACCAACCTTAACTTTCAGCATAAGCAATTCCAGTTAAAAATGGCACAGTAAAGAAAAAAGAACAGAAGAAGCATTCCTTTCCAGAGAACACACAAATCAAGCAACAACATGAGAAATTCAGAACTATTAAAAATATAATTAAAANAGTTACTTTGAAAAAACAGTTCACATTAAAAATGAAAAAATGAGACCACAATGAATGAGAATCCAACTGGATACTAAAAAAAAAAGCCAAGAAGAATTTGGTAGTTTGAACTTTTGGTACGGTTTCTGTGCCTTTTTCAAGTAGCAGCAAGTACTTAAGGCACAGGTGAGGCCCAGCTCACTTAATCCTTTTTTGATTTGATGAAGCCAGACTCATCCAGAGCTGATTTTTGTAATTCTCTATATACACAATTATGTTAAAGTATCTTCAGAAAGTAAAAAACTAAATTGCACAGCTCAAAAGAGTATTTATCCTTCTGCTTTATTGTTTAATTCCTTCTGAAGCAAATTCTTCACTCTTTGTATTAGACTCACTGGATGAATCTACAGATTTTAAAGTGACTTCACGTATTTGCCAGCAGCCTTTACTCAAAATTAAGCAAACAGAAAATGGAGATCTAATTATATTCAAGAACATTAACTCTTATTTGGAAAGATAAGATTGTCCCATCTGCCTTAAGAAAGTTTTCTTTCAAGTTTCAGGGGTATTTTTTGCACAACCATAAGCGAAATCTCAGTCAGTTTTGTGTTGTCCATACTCCCATAATCTTTTCGAGGATTTAATATCAGAATCCATACAAAAAAATCAGTATAGCCTAAGCCACGGTTGTTGTTCTTTAAAGCAACACATTTAAACATAAGAAACACAAACTAAGACTTGAAGTGATAGTAACGGAAACCATAAAAATATGGGAAATAAAAAGCCCAAGATTTCACTGAACCAACTTAAGAAAAGGTAAATTATGTCACTTGTTATAGAGGAAGTATTTTTCACTCAAAGGAAATCAGTAACAACCACTGAATCTGAACTCTCTGAGATGCTACCAAGAAACTCATCACCACTGATGCAGCACAAGAAATGGTAAAGCAGCAAGAAATTAAACAGGTAATTATCAAGAACTCTGAACATCATAGCAGCTGTAGGAGTTGAGTTCTACTTGTGATTACCCCACTGTGCTATGACTTCTCTAAAAGGACTTTCAACCTCAGTTGAAACAACCTGACATAGCAATAATTATATCCCAGAATTTGTCTGATTATCACAATTTCATAACCCAATTTAATTTTATTTCTTTTTCTGCACTAAATGTAAGTTTTACTTAAAAAGAAAAAAAAAAGTTGGGGAAAAATGTCCATACCTCTTGCAACTCCAGCTCCAGTTTAATGGCATTTGCACATATTCAGAGATTACAAAAGGACTCACATAAAATAAACACATGATCATACATCTTAAAAGTTTAACCACCACCACCACTGAAAGACACTTGCAATACACCCATTTTACAGCCAAAAGAATACTATTTTGAAAGACCTTTACAAGAAAAATGCCTAAGAAAAAGATAATAAAAAAGGACTTTCTATAACACACAGATAACTTATTAAATTCTAATAAAATATTCAAAGATTAGGCAAACATTTGTGATCACTAAAGACGTCATACTACTTTTATTTCTTACCATGAGAACTTGTATGACAGTAGCAGCGTCTCAAATACAGGACAGTAACTGGGAAAGCAGTCTCACTTCTTTAAGGAGGTGTGCAAGTGCTTTTCAAATCATTATGAAACCACAATAACATATAAAAGTCCAGAAATAAAAACTAGTTTCCAGGACAAACTGGTGTAACTGTAACTGGGGGAAAGTCTGCATGTGAAATGAGTCGTAACCTTGTGACTTACTAATGGACTGTTTATGGAAATACTTTTCTCAGCAAGTTAATATTTTACTAGGTACTGGAGTGACCTGACTGTGAACTAGAAGCTGAAGACTCATGTCTTCATTGTGACCCACTGAATTAATTGCTACATTAAAATGTCAGGCGACCTGGGGCAAGCAAAGGGTGACAGAGCCCCAAGTCCCTGCAGACATCAGAAAGAAAACATGCCTCTGAAACATTGGAACAAGGCTGATTGCAGCCCAGAACAAGTGAAGAACACACTGTCACATAATCCTGTCCTGGAAAACCAAAAGGCATTTGCATAGTCAGCCTCAGGAACACTCAGATACGTAACAAACTCTAACATTCTGAATACTCTCCACAGGGAAGGTAAACACTTCCAGAAGACACACTTCCCGTACTTGCTTAGTATGTCCAGGTCAAGTATTAGCCAGCCAGTCATGCACCTACACAAAATTAGAAACAAGCTGCTGTACGAGTATGGAATTGCAGAGTTTTCAATTCTTTTTCCTTGGCTGCCCACTCACAACCACTGAATGCAGTTACACAGAAAGGGTTAAGAATTTTAAATCCTGTAATTAGAGATTATTTTAGCAAGTGCAAATAAGTATACAGTAGCCCAACAAATCCTTATCAAAAGTCACCATGGTAAGAACTAACCACTTCCCTTGTGAGAGCCAGCTTCATCCCCTCCCAGTTATAAAAACATGCCATTTATTTGAACATGGAAAGGGAGTATGCTAGACCCATATTGTCTCATTTCCTATTTCCTTTTAAGTATCAAAATGCAGGTCTTTTCACAATGAGATTCAGAAATGCAATGAAGCACACGTTGGGACTTCAAGAGATAAAGTGAAATGCTGGTTCTCTAAAATGAACTTCAGGGGGGAAAAAGAGCAAGTTCTACAGAGCTTTTTTTCGTCCTCCAAAGTGATTATAAAGAAACATGAGGAAAAATTGGGCAGACTGACAGTTAAGAAAAATGCCAAAACCTTGCCTGATAATAACTACATTGAAAATTTTGACTGCATAATTATTTGTGGTTTCAAGCAAAAACCAGTAGTTTTAAAAATGTTAATAGCACAAAATTCATATGCCTATTCTGTACCTTCACCAAATCAGAAATTTGTCATCATGTCTGATACACAAATATTTTGAGATCTGGAGGCAATGTTGTCTTCTTGACCAGAGATTAACTGACAATACTTAATGGAAAAAAAGAGTCTACCCTTCCTAAGGCACCAGCTCACTTAACACAAGCTGTGTTCTCCCCACAGAGGGGAGAACAGAGCTGGTCCTAAGTAGTATAACCAGTTGAGCTCTTTTGCACAGATGACACGTCACATTTCTGAAAATGCTGCTATAGTATAAATCAGTCTGCCATCTGGTTTTAGCTTTGTTCCAACTCAGTTTGCCTACTTAGTAGTTGTGCAAATCCAAGTTTTAGCACTTTTGGCTTTATGATCAGAGAAACTTAATGTAGCTTTTGTACCAATGTTAACCTGAGAAAGCAGATTTGTTCATTGGTCTTTCCCCTCACAAACATTAATGGAAGACCTGAATTATTTCCCAGTAAGCTGGATGAAACAAACCAGGTTTTTTTTCAAAACCTTACAGCTCTGCAAGTATAGCTATTTATAGCTAAAGGTCCCAGGCACATTAAAGAAACAGTCTTACTTTTGACCACTTTCACCATTATATCCTTTGAATCCAGGTTTTAATCATGACAAATAAATGAGTTTTAGGTATTTAACAAATCAGCACACATCAAAACACTATCAGCTTAGCCCAGGCAAAAGCAACTTAAGTGTGCTAATTGAACCACACATTCCTATGTAGATTCTGTTACAGCCAGGACGTCTTGCAGTTTGTAGCACATACTACATTACCAGATGTTGCACCCTTCCTTTTCCCCCAGAAGTTCTACAGAGGTATGCAGCATCAGAAGCAGTCCAGCCTGCTAACTTTACAAGTCCTGGAAAAAGTTTTATGTAGCTGAGTGCCACAAGGTGCAAAGAACTTACCTAGTCAGTGTGAGTACAACAAACATGGTAGCTTAATCCTGCTGCCAGCTGCTACTAAGAGCTGATGAGCAGAGAAAGCTCACTCAGAACCCGGACAGAGTCACAAGAAACTCCAAGGTGGCCATAGTGGCAAATTTGGGTGCAGATTTTCCTCTGAAGTGGAAATTATGTTTCGAACAAAACCCACACTAATCAGTCACGCACTTGGTGATAAATACCTTGCTTTATTTCAGGCTAAGGTACCAATATTACAAATACAATAGATGCACATGAAGTGAACACTTGCTCACTAAGAATACCAATAAAGCCTATAAGGCTCCACCACTGTTTAAGGTTTTTGCTAGAGGCTCACTCACAAGATTAAAATCTGAGTTTTTGTCTAAGTCCTACCTATTCATGGCTATTTGGTTTTCAACTACTTACACATATGCAAGTACATTAAATACAGTTGAAATATACTAATGTATACAGCTGAGCTGCTTCCTGGGAAGAAATACTTTCAAAAAACTATTTGCCAAAAAAGAAAAAGTGAAAGACCTATTTTGATGAAGCTCCTATGGAAATCTGTCTACATGATAGAAACTGGCAGATTTCCTACTAGTTCCCCTTGCTAGTTCCTCAACCGTCCACCCGGTAGGTTGAAAAGAAGCCAAAAATCTAGAAGTTCTGGCTGTGCTCTCTCCCCTGCAGTCTTGATTCCCAGGGTCTACAAGTGGCTTGCCCTGGCACTGGACCTATATTCTCATTTGCAGTCAATTTTACAATAAAGGAATGCAATTCATATGTAGCTGATTTCAAAATGTCAAAGCAATTCTTCTCCACTTGGCTTTGCTGGGCATCCTCACTAGCAGCAGCAAAACTGTAAAACATTGCCACAAACATGCAACTCAGAGCAGGTCAGAACAAGCAAACAGAGCATACTAATTTACTGCTGAGACACCGGGGGAATTAAATACTTCAGCACATTTACTGGGACAAGATGGTTTACCACTGTACCTGAACATGCTGGAACTTAACCACATGCTTAAAAGACAAATCTGACAATTCAGTAGCACTGCTCTGCTTACCATACGTACACTTAACTTCTCATAAAGAGCTAATCTGTATTTCAGGATTTTCAATATAAATAATGATTTCAAGATCAAGTATAACTGTACTTCAAATGAGTTCAGAAAGACAAACAGTAAGCAGTTTCATTAGTTTACCATCATGAATTAAAGTTTGGTTAAAGACATTATTTTTCTGAGAAATGCCAGCTTTCACAAAGGTTTTTGATGTTATTAGTAAACTGTATCCTGAAGAGCAACAGCCAAGGAAAATTACTGTCACTGTTTTATTTGGAACAGACAGTAAACATTTGAATGAGATGTCATCGAGACCTTTTTCATGGACATGTCAATGGGCAATGCTCAGATCAAACCTTTCCAACAATTTTTTTTTCCTTCAGAAAGGGAAGTCCATCTTCTACTGTAGAAGAGGCAGGATTTGCAGAAGGGTCTAGGAGTCCACAAATCCTGACTTCTCTCCTTTTGTGGAATAAAAAACTCCCTCAGACTGAGAAATTCTTTTTTGGCTAAAATAATGAGCATCTCAGGTAGAAAGAACACTTCACATTTTTTTACATTACTACTCTGGTATTTTCTAAGCCTTTTTCCTATATTTTCCATTCCTAAGAGAGTCAACTTGGACCCACTGGGCTTTGAAGAATCTATACAAGGAAAAAAACACTCTTTTTCAGAATTGAATCCTTTGCTACCAGAAATACAGCAGAAATGAATGACAACAGTAACCACATTGAACAGAGGATGCTGGCATGCAGCACAGGCCAAATGCAATGACCAGGCACAAATCTCCCAAGTTGAACACTTTGTCAGTCCATACCTTTCCTTACTCAGCTTGCTGAGTGTATCAGTGTATGTTGGTTTACAATGCTGAACACATCCTTACATGAAAGCACCTTACAACTTTGAAAGACATGGAAGATGGAAGACATCTTAGCTGAATCCAAAATATTTATTATTTTATTATGTGCCCTCTTACCACAAAAAAAGGGCATTCAGTCCACATGTTAATCTTCACAGCAAGAGAAACCAAGCAGATCAAACTTTTCCATACTGGTTTGGCACAAGGCATTTCTAAAATGACAGCCCTGAAAGCCACCTGCATTGCTCCCTGTCAGAGCTCTGCATGGCTTAAGGCTTTCTTGTCCAACAGGCTGGAGGGGAGGTGAAGCAGGAGCTTCTTCTCCCTCTTCTTGTACTACTGGCTTAAAGCAAATGCAGAACAATCTGCATGTCTTTAAGATCTCTTTTCCACGTACCCCTGCTCTTCCTCCCAAGCGCCTCTGGGAACAGTAAGAAACATGCAGTTGCTACTCAAGAGCAAATTCTTCTCCAGGGAACAAACTCTTAGTTAATTTCAGGAAGATGTTTGAGGAAGTGTGTAAACAAGGCTGTGTGGAGCAGAAAGTCCGAGGCCACCCTAACCCTAGCCCCAACCTCGGAGGTTCAAAGAGAAAGCAAGTTATGCTGGTTACTGTGACCCTGCCAGAAACCACCACCCACCACTGCCAGGTAGATAGCGAAGAGCTTGGCTGCATTTACTGGGCATTACAGAAAAAGCTTCCATACCATAGAAAATCCAGCAGAAACCCCAAAGCCCTCGCACTTTCTACAGGCTGGGGCATTCAATTTGCCTGCAGAGATCAGGAGACATACTGCAATAAGCTGTTCATTACAAATCAATGCAGAATTTACAGTTAAAAACCCCAAAAAATCGATGTTAATTCTAGCTTTACAGGAGAAGCCGTTTTCTGGATCTATATGGAGGCACTACTGAATTATCTTTTTAAAAATAAACTTATGCATAGTAGTACAGTTTTAAGAGTAACTCCAACCAGCTCCACACAATTAAAAAACTAACTCTTCAGACTTCCATTTCAAGTATGAACTGTGAAAGAACTTCACCCAACTACAGAAGCCATCCCCTATGTTTTATTTATATGAATAATCTAACAAAATTAATATGCAATACAGATCCTTAATATGGAAGATCCTTTCCAAGTTTTTTAAGAATACATTAACACTGTCCCAGCAAGCTTCCATGCTAATCAAAACTGCAATAATTTCTCACATTAAGCAAAGAAATCTGTAATTGTAGCTTTAACTTCTGCAGAGGCATTTCCTTTAGTGAAATAACTAACATTTCAGATCTTTATTTATGGAAAGATTTAAGACACTAATTATAGAACTAATGCTAAAGTTAAAATGTGAAACCAGAGAAAAAAGATTGAAAAGACTATTAATACCAGACCTTGCAACTCTACTCTCTAGAACCATGAAAGAAGTAATTAAAAAAAAGTAAAATACTGATAAACAGAGAAACTGTCCCTGACTACACAAGAATTTTCAAACTACACATCCAGCAACCAGAAATTAAAAGTAGTGTCATAATTCAAAGCAATGAGAATACTGTCTTAGCCATGGTGGTAAACAAACACTAGCCTGTTAGACTGTCTTAATCTGACAAGCTCGATAAACTGTACCTGAACTGCAAACTGGACGTCAATGCAAGTTTCACACAGAATCCCACAGATTCACCACACCTTTGACAGATATTTACATTTTTGTACACATCTCCAAGTGCAGAGCACTTACATACTATCTGAGGGAGAAATTATCATCCACTGAGCTTAGAAGCCTCCCTTTTAAATACTAGAATTTTAAAATAATATTGTGCAGACATTTTATTAGCAGTAGAATGCGAGGTAACACAAAATTTGTATAAAAACCCCAAAATTGTTTTGCACTTTGTTATGACAGATTAGGGTTAGGGGTTTTTTTCTCTTCAGCATTTTAAATATTTAGACCAAGCTCCTCCAGCATCTGAAAAGAACAGCCCTGGAGATAGAAACATGACAGTTATACAAGACTGCAAGAACCATCAGGGTGTAAGACAGTCTTTCAGAGAAGTAACTACTGAAATATATGCACACCTTTGAGGGTGAACTACCAGCTCCCAAAAGTACCTGATCATCACTGCTGACAGCTGATAAGAACTGGTTTCAGTTTGCTCAAAAGCAAGATGACTAGAGGCTCAAGAATAGGATGGGGAAGAGCTCAGAAAACAAGATGTCAGACGTGGTCAGATGTCAGTGAGGACAAGCAGATGCAACTCACTTCCCAGCATTCTATTTCCACCTTCCACAGTGACCCTGGGCAAGTTACAAGGAGCTGCAGTACCAAGAGCAGGGTGAAATACTAGGAAAGAATTGAAGTTGTCCAGCATAATAACCAGAGTAGCAGTCATTTAACTACTAACTAGAATACTAGGACAAGAGAGGTGAGAACTGACAGTATTATGCTGTATTTCCATTAACGATTTGAATAGTTTACACTTCAGGGACACAAATGAAATATATGGAGAAAGTGTGAAACAAAGGCAGACTGACTTGAATTACAGTTTAATCTCAGAAAAAGGAATATTCTATGACACTCTAAGTTTAAAGAAAAAAACCACTTTTTGCAAACATCTTAAAATCTTCACGTGCTGAACACTATCAAAGCAACTGGACATTAATAATCCAAAAAAGAGAGGGAGTGATGTCTCTATCACCTTCTATTAAGACAATTTGAAAACTATTTCATCAACTTCCAGACAGAAGGTAAATAATTTCCAGTTTCAAATTGCTCTTAAGTAGCAAGTAAATAGAGCTGCTGTGTTCTCAGCACATTTTACAGCCAAGAGCCTACAAAACTTACCTTCTAAAAGCACACCAACAAACAAACAACCCCAATAAATAAAGGAAACAAAAAAATCCCCAAAACTCAACAAAAACAGAAGCCCAAAACCTACAAGCCAAGAAACAGACCAAAAAACCAAAAATCAAAAAACACACAAACTCCNCAAATATACAGGAAAAAAATAGTCAAGACACTTCAGCACCAAACAGAATTCTCCAGTTCTACTTGTGTGGTGTTGTGAGACTGGAAAGCGGAAGCAACCCTGCAGGCAATACACTCAGCCTCCGGGTAAAGATAAAAAGGGAGGGTAGCAACAGAAAGCAACGCTCCACTTAACCACGTTCTCCTAGTCACACACAGACAAGTAATGAAGCCCTTTGAAAGGCTTTCTGTCCACTTTGCCTTAAGCAAAAGAACAAACTGTAATTCTAGAGCTTTAAGTGAGCACACAGCAGATAAAATGTAAATTAAGAAGGCCCCCGGGTCTCTGCAGAGACTCCTCCGAGAACACTCAGATTAGGCTTGGAAACTCAGAACTCAAACCAGATCCGTCCTCTTATCACCACTTCTGCTGAAAACTAGCTTTACAAGTTTGTTTAAGAAACAGCTACATGGCAACATATAATTTGTATTTTAAACAAGCTTAAGCTAAGTTTCACCAATACTGGAAGCCAGCGAAAGCCAACAGAAGCATTCCCACAGTCATTCCACCCCCAGATGCTTGTTTCTACTTCTGCCTCATGCTCCCCTGCAGCAGCATAAATCACTGCACAGCTGCAACATTACTTTCGAAAGTGTTAGTACACTAAAAGGTCTAGCAAAGTTCAAATCCATCACAGAGGAGGAAAAACTGGTCTCCAAACGTTGTGCTCTACATGTTCAACCTTTGGGTAAAATATGACTGCACATGTCTACACACAGGTATTGCACTGAGCAGTACTTAGACTCCACTGAGTGACAGTAGAGACTGAACCTTTAGTATCACTAAATCCAATGAGACAGAAAGCTCCACATTAGTTAGTTACAATCTATTTACTTTGCACAGGAACAAAGAAACTGCCATACCAAATCAGACCATTTAAGCAGAACCCTACAACTTGCAATAACTAAGAGTGATAAAAATCAGACATGGTAGAGGGTGACCCTCTTCCAAAAGTACTCTCAAGCCACAGAGCACAGAAGAGGTAGAAAGGCAATCTTCTCTCACTGCAGTATCCACTCTAACTGGATGCAGAAAATTTGGTGGCTTATTTACACAGACAGTTAACAACATCAACCATTAAAGACTTAGATAAAATACAAAATTCTGTTTTACCTTAGCTGGGAATAGCCAAGGTCAACAATAAGCTATATTTTTTTACCTTAGCTACATTCTGACAGGAACAGAGAAAGTTAGCATCTCAGTGGCAGAAAAACCCTTGGCCGTGCTGTGCGGTTACTGTAGGTGCTCCCCCTCTGCTCCCACTCCAATTGCCAGTGCTCTGTTAAAAGCATTCATGTCCTCGTTTGAAAGTCATCAAAGGTGCTACAAATTGATAAGCAGAGCTGAAGCTGGTGAGCTTTTATCAGTACACCTGTACATATATACAAAACTTCTGTTTTATAAGTGTCTGTTTTGGTGTCTCTAGCATCTCTCAAACAGCAACTGCAGAAAAATACAGTGTAAACATCTACAAGGGCTGCCTTGCAGCTGAATTATCCTAGCATATGCCTTTTCAAACATCTAATTTTCATGGAAGTCATAAAGTATGTGGTTACCGCACACAGAAGAGATGATCTGCACCATTTATTTCCTTTCGTTTTTATAAAAACATGATTACAGCAATATAAACTAATTCTATACTTGGGGAAGTAATAAGGCATCTACACCAATTTCAGACACAAACATCACTTTAATGTCTGGATGTTTTAAAAGCATATTGTTAAGTTTACAGAAAAGGAGGTGCACTTTATCTCCATGGATTTCCCTCATGCTACAAGAAATCACACTACAGTTACCACTGAACTCACTATTTGGATCTTCTTATAAACAAAAACAATATGCTGACAGTAAACAATAGATGTGGGATAAGAGATCTGAAGTGCTTTATCATGTTGAAGCTGCAACTCCTAAGAAAACAGCTCCCTTCTTCTCTTATAGTGACATAAGATAGCTTACACCCTTCACTGCTTTTAGTGAAAATATTCGCTCTACTGCATGACAAGCAGAATGCTTAGGCTTAAAGAAAAAAGGTAATATTTACATTTATAATTCAACAGCACTCAGTTTCCCTTCTCAGCTTCATTTTGAGGTTCAGGAAGGTCTTCCAGCATAAACAGAAACAGAGAATCTATTTAAAAGGAAGTAACTGTAATACCAAAGAGACTGACAGGGGGACTTTGGAGCAAGCACAGTATCTTCTAATTAATAGTAGATCCTTACAACTAACTGTATTCAAAGCCTCCCCATAAAACATTATTTAAATTATGCCTTTCAGTTTGTCTCTTAATAAATACCTGAGCAACAGCTGCCCAGGCAAATTTAATGTGTATTACTGTCACTCACATATAAATTAGCCTCTCTCCTCCAGATAACACAAGTCAATATTAAAATGAGGGCAGATAGATGTTTTAATTTTTTAAACAGCTTGATAAAGTACAACTTGATCTAATACCCTTCTACTGGTAACACAGCACACAGAATTACTGAGATACTCTACATGAGGATTTATAGGGTATTTCTGAAAGATAATCATTGTTAAAGTCACGTATTTTCAACTGCACTTATAATAAGCTCAGAGTAGACTCACTGAAATACTGAAGAGAAAAGCATTTGGCATTCAGTATTTTAAAAGCACTCATAAGTATTTTAACTTGTATACACACTCAATTTGGCCAAACACAGGTACTTAAAAGCAAGAAAAAACATCATTGTGAAAAGGAAAAAAATTCCACAGCTGCTTTGTCATTGCTGCTGTGGGACCAACTACCAAGGATGGACACAGCATTTCAGCACTGATGCGATATACATTGACCTTCCTGCACCTCTAACATCAAGTCTAACTCCCACTTGCTATCACCATCAATTGCTTTAAACATATTCTGATACAGATTCTTTTTTTCTTGAAAGCCATGAAACTTGATATAACTGTATTACAATATACAGTCCATTATAATTTCATGACTTTATAAAAGCAAAGAGAATTTATAAAAAGGCAAGGCACTCACTAAAATTTGTACATCATTCCCCTTCCCCAAAACATTTACAATTTCCTGCTAAATCTTCCCTAAGTACAGAGTCATTTCTTATCTGAACAACCACACCGTAACAAGTATTTTTACACTGCCCTAAGAACAGGCCAGAATCCATCTGAATTGCTAAGAATACATATAAACAGGATATTGGCTTAGAAAACAGTTCTTATAACAGTACTCCCACGGCAATTTAACCTTCAAAAAATATTCCTGAGGTTTGACTGACACAAGACACAACTGAAAAGAACACACAGAAGTCATTAGTCCAAACAGGAATTATATTTTTATGAGGTTTAAATGATTAGCCAAATTGTAAGGCATCACTAAAATAGGTCCCCGGATGTTAATACTAAGTTCTTAAACTACAGAGTTCACATCAAATAAAACTTTACAAGAGATCCAGGCGAAATTGTCATATTCACATCAAAATTACATGGTCATACTGCAGTGCCTACATAGCAGTAAGACCCAGAGAGTACATGTTAAAGCTGAAATGCGCTCTGAAGTACTTAAACTGCTTCACCACGGGTGTAAGTCTGCTTTCATCCTGAATACTTACACACATGTTAAACAGGCAAAATACTGGCAGCTCACAAGAAAACGCACTTATCAATTAATAAGCATAGAAGGCAAATAAGGGCTGCAAACACCAGGGCGCTGAATATAACCACTTAAGTTTATCACCTAGAGTAAGCCACGACAAAATTACTTTCTCCTAGGAAAACAAACTAGAGAGGATATTCATGCTTCTAAGTCTTTCCTCTTCTTACTAAAAGAAATCAGTTCTGCATTATCGCGAAGCTGCAAATCAGAATCTGACTTCGGAGAAGTCCTGGCCGGGGGGTGCTGAGGGGGGTGGAATAACAATAAAATAAAATCGATTACTCAGTTTTGCAGCAAAGTGCTCGGGTAGAGCCTGGGGAGCACCCAAGGCAGGCGCTCAGCCGCCGCCCGCAGCCCGGCCCCAGCACCGCGCTCGCTCGCCCCGAGCCCCAATGGCTGCTGACACATCCGGCCCCGGCCCCGCCACCGCCCCGAGCTCACACTTCAAAGCCTTTCGGGACTCCGGCAGAAGTCAAACACAAACGCACCCCGCAGCCAGACGGGCCGCCCCCCGCGGCTCCGCTCCCGCGGCTCGGCTCCCGCGCAGCCCCGCACCGCTGACAGCTGCGGCTGGCGGGGCACCCAAGCCCGGCCCGGCCGTGCCCCTCCCTCCGCCCCGAACCAGGTGCCCCAGGGGAAGGCGGCCGAGCTCTGCCCGCCGCGCCCCAGCGCTGCGCTCCGCGGCAGCTCCCGCCGCCCCCGCATCCGCTACCGGCCCGCGGCCAGGGGGGAACGGGGCACCGGAGCCCGCCCCGAGCCCCGTCCGCGGGAACAGCCCCGACGCCGCCGCCGTCACGCAGCGCCCGCCGGGACCGA
>VWZS01000839.1:79775-129470 GCA_013397075.1 Rhabdornis inornatus
CCGCACCCGTAGGTGCCGCGGGGCCGCGCCCCGCCGGCCCCCACGCAGGTGTCGGGGCGGGGAGGGAGCCGGGAGGGAGCTGCCTGCCGCTGCTGCTGTGCGGGGCTGGGGCTGGCCGTAGCTGGAGCCGGAGCCGGAGCCGGAGCCGGAGCCGGAGCCGGATGGGGTCCGTCCGTGCGGCCGAGCCGAGCCCGGGAGCCGGTGGAGGCGCCAAGAGGGGAGCGCGGCCCCGCCCCCACCGGCCTTCCCCACGTGCGGGAGAGCGGCGGAGGCTCCGGTGGCCCCAGGGCGGGATACGGACGGCCGGGCTGGTCTGGGCTCCCCCGTGCGAGGCGCGGAGAAGCCCTTCCCGGATCTCAGAGCGCTCCCAGCTCGCTCCCCCGTAACCTGAGCCGCTCCTCTCCACAGCGTTTCCCTGGCAGGCGGCGAGGGGCCGGGAGGAGCGGAGCGCCCGCGCTGCCTCGCTGCGTGCAGCCGAGGAATCGCCTCTCCAAAGTGCCCCCGCTCACCTGGTCGTCCCTGTCTGGAGTCAGTAGGAAATTACATACACATCCTCGCTCGTAGCCTCCGCACGTCCTTCTCCGGGCTGCCCTCAGTTGGCCGGCACCGCTCCCCCCGTCCTCAGGTATTTCTCCATGTCTGTAAACCACGGAGAAGCGTTAATGTCTCGCCGAAGCACACCCGTCTCCATGTGTGCGCAGGAATGCACATGTAGATGAGATTATACCCTGCCACGCACACCTACCGCTGCGGCTATTTCCTGAGAGACTGCGGGAGAGAAGAAATGCAGGAGACATCACATGACCCGAACCTTGCGGGGGTTCAAGTAAATTTTCTACTTGTCGGGATTTTTACTCGACCACATCGGGGTGATTTTGCTTTCTGATCTGAGATGAGAAAAGGAAAAATGAATATTGCTATGCATACAAGGTTGTTTTCAGGATGGTGTGATTTTTAGACACAGTAGAAGTCACACAGCTCAAAGCACTTAAGCTGAATGTTTCAGGCTTATTTCTCAGAATTTGGTAGGTATCTAAGTGTAACACTAACTCAGCGTCTCAACAGCGATCATTAGTATGGTCAGTTTGCTGGGATCGGTGATTTGATCTGAAGTACCTAGCTGAGTGAGCATTACCTTATAACAGAAGCAGATTCTTTCTTGCCTTACATATATGATCAGACACTGACCTAAATGTAGGGTCTTTGCTGGAGGATGTGATGAGCAGATAGGAAAAGGTTTTTCCCCTCTAGACAAAAACCTGAGGATGCTCTTTGTACTCTATATACTTGCAGAATAATATCAGTAGGTAAGGCCTTGAGGTCACAGTGAGTGAATTATTTAAGTGGTCTGTAAAGATGCTACACTATAACCATCCTTGTGCAGGTTTTTCAGTGAAGGGTGAGGTGAGAAAGTCAGTTGCATTCATGGTCATCTTTCAAGTATGGTTTCTTTGGGATAAATAGATCATCTAATATTCTCTTGTAAGGTACAACTCAGATGTAAATGAATTCTGAGTTTCATAAAGGTAGCATTTGACACTAAGCCTCTGCTATAAATTAGAGACAGTTTTCTGGAAGATTCCTAGACCAAGACGCATTGTCAAAGGGAGACTGTTACTCATGGCAATAAGATAACAAAGATTCCGCGTTGTAGACACAGCATGAAATTATTTGCATGCAAATCACTGTACTATTACATCTTTTCAAATATTCCTCTCCTAAAATCACATCTACAGAAAAAGGAAAGAAAATAACCACACAAAACCCTATGCTTTTAAAGACATCTAAACACAACAAGATGACTTCAGTATTTTAGAAATACTCATCACATTGAAGAGGAATATCCCATTGAATAGCAATTGGTTGGAATAGAATACAGAGAAGAAAAAACATATCTTCAATAAAAATTAATCTAGGAGGTACACGTGCATACAGTGTATATGACAGTTCTAGGGGACAGCTCTCCCAGAGTGTCAGGACTCCAACGAGGGAGAAGGAAACAGGAAATTGAAGGAAAATGTCAGAGTGGCAGTGGGGTACTGAGGAATATGCATATGCACTGAGGTGAAACATTTTCTGGAAAGGTGCTAAGAACAAGGCAAAACATAAAATACAAGGACAGTGGGAGGCACCAGTGTAAGAAATAGCTGAAAGGAGACAGGTGCTGTCACCATTCCTGTTAAGGCATTACTTTGCCTTTTGAGTAAGGCCAGTGCTGTCAAGGTTTTCAGTTACTTTTGAATAAGGTGCAAAGTGGAAAACCCTTACTATTCTGTCATTTAAAAATGCATTGCATGCCTTATAATGGTTGTTTATCTCTTGATTACTTGCTGAATTCAATTCTAATAAATTACATTCAGCCTATAATCCTTATATTCACCTTATTTTTTCAAATGTGTGTTTCTCCACAGTGCCTTGACCAGAGAAGGAAGCATAGTGGCTAATAAAACCCACCTTCCGTTCCTCACTCCAGAACACTATGTAGTGCATTGCTGGCATGCAACACAGATTTATGCATGGTATAAAGGCTCTACCACTCTGAAATCAGAAACTGAACATGCTGATTGATACCTGTGTTTTCTCATTTGCTCTTAAATCTTTTTTTGCACCAAAAAACAAAGGAGTTGAGCTGACTGGAAAAAAAATGTACAAAACATACTGAAGAGCTCTGAGAGACACTCCGTTACCTCTTGCACAGATTATTCTCAGTCTGTCTAAAACACAGCTCTAGAAGGTAATGTGAGAGTAACTTCTAGCAGTTTTCAGTCACAAGTACCGGCACCCAGGGTTTGTTATGAAACAGAGGCCTTTGGCCTCAAATTAGCATCGTGCAATATTTGGAACATCTACTGTTGTACACAAAGGAACTTCTGTTTGGGAACACACTAAGATTTTGCAAGCCAAGGAGTTTCCTTGTTGCACAAAACTTGTAACAGTGTAATGAATAATCAACAACTTTCAACATGCTAGAGATAGGAATCTGCTGTGCCCCTGAATACATAACCTAGGCATCATCATGAACAAACAGAATAAATATGAGAGATAACACAGTCCATAGTTTCTGGTCTTGACTAAACATGCAAAAAGAGCTTCAATACTGTATACAAACTGGATTCTCCCTGTCTTGTTAGTCTGTGTAGAAAGACTTATCCCCACCTTGATCTTCTATTCATTTTTTCCGTTGTGAGAAAGGGAAAACAAACCTGCTCCTAAGCCAAAATCCTTTCCTGTTTACTCCTCTATGTAATGGAAAAGTCAAGCAACTAAACGAGGACTAATCTGAGGACCTTTTCATGCTTGTTTCCTAGGTCCTACTGAAAGTCTGCTGGCGTCACTGTTTTCTGTGGAAATGCTTTTCCATCTTGCTGATGCACCATTTTTACTTTATAGCGTAACAGGTGTACCTTTCAGAAGAAATTTCCTTCAGAAAAGCAGGGTCCCATTCCACTTCTCAGGAGAGAGAATGTCAGGGAAAACTGGAATCTGTTACAGAAAATTGTAGAGGTTTTGCTCATACACTGGGAAATGTCTAGTCTACTGTTATTTACGTTTTTCTTTTCTTAATGTTTTACTTATGCTTTTTTTTATTATTTCAATGGAAAACCTCTTTAAAGATTATTTTCCCTCCCATTTCAGTCCATATGGAGCTGAACTTTTGTTAAAAATGTTTTTGGAATCCATGAATTTGAGGGTGATGTTTTGACCTAGACATCAGACATATAATATAAGGAAAGAGCTGTACTTAAACCTCCTTGTTCTGCCAAAGATGTAATAGTAGTTCCCTGATTCCTTCTAAAAACTAATGATGCTGATGCTACTTATAACGCTCCTGCAGTGTCTAGTCACATTCTTTTACACTTAACAATTTTTTTCACTGTAGCATCTACTCCGGAACTGGTGAACCTTTTGGTCTGTCCACCATATGATCCAAAGCAAAAAGGTGATCTCTTTCCAAAGAGTTTGCAATTTAAGTATGAAAAACAAACAGGCAACAGAGCAATCAGCAAGCTAGAGTCCTTGTATAGTATATTTGCCGCCTTGATTTTTTGTCACTAGTTTGTACATCTTGCATTAACTACTGAATTCAGTTCCATTTTTGACCTTGGATAGTCTTTAGAATATTGATACCTTGATGTCTGACTTGGATATTCTTCTTGGCTGTACTGCAGAGGATTTTCTGGCCTTGAATAAGTCATGATCCTTTCTTGGTTCAATTTTTTCCAACTGCAACTGTGTAACAAATATATTTATCTACCTAAGGCATTACACAAGGCTGAGGGATATAATATTATTGAGTTTGAAGATGAACCCCTTGTTCAAAAGAAATATATTAATGAACTGAGCAAAACCTGTTAAACCTCTTCTCACATATCACTTACAAAAATCTTCCAAAATTACTGCAACCATCATTTCTTTTTCTTATATTCTTCCAGACTAGTAAGTTGATAGCATAATCTCATCTGGATCAGCAATTCCATCTATTGTAAGCACCACTATCTATTCTCTCTCTGGGGGAAAGCAACTCTACCATTTCAGAAAAACAGTGATAACACAGTTTTCCTTCACTCTGCTGCTACCTGTTACATCTCTTTCAGCCTAGGTATTCATTATCCTTTCTGTTCTATGAGTCAAAGACACAAATAGAAGCACAGCTTTTAATAAATTGTGGCAGCTTTTTTCCACTGGAAGCTACAGATTTCCAAATTACAGAGAAACAGATGCAAGAATTTCACTTTTATTTTTGTCTCAACAGGATGGAAGAAGGACCACTTCCTCACTCCCACTGAAGAGACCCTGCGGTTATTCTTTTCCTCTGCCTGCTACTCATCACCCTTGCTCTGCCAGCAACAGAATCACACAGTGCCAGCTGCAGTTACTAGAGGACAGTAACTTGAAAACAACATAAACATTCTACCACCAGCAAACATTAAAAGCCTTGTTGGTATATCTCAGCATGGCTATGGGCTGTAAAACAACAGGCTTGTGTGATTGATATATCCAGCACATACCACACAATCCTTTTGAGCATTCTGTAAAAGAAAAGCAGACAAGAGTGACACAATTTGACAGAGACCTCTGGATAACTGCCTCCCTGAATAATTGCCAGATGGACAAGGAACTGGCAGGAGCACTCTCCACAGAGTACCCTGCTTGCTTTCTCCAGAGCCAGTGCATATCTGAATAATCATTTCTGGGTGCAGTTATGGCATGCAGCCTGACTCCTTCTCTCCCTCCTTTTCATTTCTATTCATCCCACCCTGGCCCTCCAGTCATGATGTCTTTATGCTTCCATTCATGATGGCTAGCAGTGATGGTAGTGCTGTTCCTCTTCCTAAATCCAGCAGGTAGACTTTCCAGGGACCTCACAGCTGTCGGAGGGAATAAAACTCAGCAGCAATATCTGTGACTAGCTCATCATGTGACCCCTTTATGCTAAGTCTGCCAGTTTTCTGGCATCATGGTAGAAGTGAATCAAACAGCAATTAACTGTTACAATGTCAGGGAATCCACAGATCTTAAAAGTATTTCTGGGATCCTCTATGTCCAAGCAGTCAGATTTTTATCATCTCCACCTCTTTAGAAAAAGCTGCATGGCTTTTTCCTTAGGCTTTTAAATCTCTGTTATTCCCTCCAGCAGTGTAGTTGGCACAACACAATTTTATTACTTGTGTGCCAGTCACGGTCCCTGAGAACAGTATTTCCAAAGCCATTTAATCATAGTGTCCAAAGCTATCGTCTAAATTAAACATCTTTAAAAACCATACGATCTGGTCATCAGTAGTAGGCGTTTGCTTATCTAATAACAAAGTGTTTTGAACACGATTTATTTTATTAACATTTTCTGTGCATATGTAAGTAAGAGTCCAGGAGTCATAAAAAAGTTTCCCATGTGGTTTCTGGAAAGAAAAAATTACACTGGAGAGTTCTGAGGAAAGTAACATTTCAGTTCTAGTATTTGATTGGTATTAAAATCAATCATCTTATCATTGTAAGTCATGAAAAGCTGGCTCCAAAAGAAATACAAAGAAATAAAATATATTTTTGCAAAACAAATTTCTGACCTTTTTTGAGTTCTACTTTACTGATATTTTAAAAATATTCTATCTATTCCATAATATAAGCGTTGAATCTGATTGCTGTTCCTGAGGTTTGTCATTTATAGAGCTCTAGGTGTTCTACATCATAGCTTCCTTTGCTACACCAAATTAATTTGTAATTTTTATGATGTCTGGACACTGATACTAATCCTATCAATAAATCATGAATAGAAAAAAACTTTATTTTCTGCATGCTTACCATCCTTTTGTTAGGTACTGAAATAATAGAAAATTACTGTTGTATTAGTTGGTGGTCTTTGACATTTGCAAAGTTATTTTTCATATAATCTAAATACATGCAAATACCATGCATATTTGTGTTACATATATATGCTGCTTCTTTAATGGATTTGGATTAGATTTTGTGGTTTTGCAATTTTCATTTTGATCATTACATCTCACTGATGTAACCTAAAAATATTATCAGGGTACAAAGCTGAGCTGACTTCAAATGCTCTACATGTTTGCAATATGAAAGGCTTTCATATTGCAAACATGTAGAGCATTTGAAGTCAGCTCAGAAGAGAAGCAAGGAATGACCTTGACAGAATATGTTGTGTGGATTTGGGAGGGGACATTACTCTAATGCTTGCCAAGGTAGGATAAACAATTTATTTTGACTGATTGCCTATCTTCCTTGTTCTTTGTGGTTTAAGCCAAAACTTTTCAGATTTTGAATAAAGGTTTGCAAGTCTCCAGCACATAACTGACAACTCACAGTTGAAGGTATTATCCATGCAAACCACTTCCAGTTAGTTGTATAACTGCTTTTCAAGGACGGTGCCTTAATCAAGTTTTCTGTTCATGACATTAACAGTGCAAGTCAGATCAGTTAGAAAACAAATGTCACAATTTTCTCTTAAACTTCATTAACAAAGAAATGGTTCTGAGATGCTGCATTTCATTCATCTAGACACAAGATTGGAAAGTGATCTTGTTTACAAATATTCACCAATTTCATTATATTGATTTCTTTAGTTGGTTTCTAACATCTTAATTATAAGCTGCACAGACTGTCTACTTTATCTTGAAGAGAACAGTCTCTCCTTTAATTTTTGTCCAAGATAAGAATGTGCATTAACACTTTTACGTATTACTCATGGAAGTCTTGAGATTATAACTATTTGTTTGCTCTGTTAAACTAGAACAAAAGATCCTTCATAGGGTGGTAACATACCTTTCAGTCTATAGTAAGAACAATTGCAACCGCTTTCTAATAACTTCTTTCAGCCTCTAGTGAAATATACTTATGTATATATGAAGTATGGAGAGTATTTTTACATTTTACCAAATGTAAAAATAAAATGTAGACTGATGATACTAAATTAAGAAAATAATACTCCCTCTTATTTTTAAGTTCCTAAACCCAGAACTTTTCTAAGTTTTTCTCAAATTCCTTTGAATATTCTAACTTCCCATGTTTACTATGAATTGTGACAATATATATTCCTTCTTTTTCACAGAGCATTCAGATTTATTTGGATTTAGTTCAGTAGAAGCACTTGCACATTACTTCAGCAACATTGTACTTTGAATATGAGGAAAGCCTAGCTTTCCATATCCATTAATCTCCAAATGTAAACTCATTAAACCTTAAGGAAAGGTACCTTTCTCTTAATACATTAAAGCACCATTCTAGTTCAGGTCAATCCTTTATTGTCTTATCCCGCCAAGTAAATTTTAGCGGAGAAGATTGTCATCTGCTGCATTTTTAAACAGTACATAGCTATCATTTTTTTTTTCCCTGACTAGAGTCCCTTTCTTTTCCAAATATCTAAAAATCCCCCCAGATTCTTAAGACTCAGATTTAAATTGTGGGAATCTTCAGTTTCAACAAAATGGTCCAATATGATATATAGTTCTGTGGAACACTGTATGTGTCCACCAGGAGCTTCTCTTTCAGATTTTGTAGGATTTGGGGATATACACTACTCCATGAGTGTCTAGGTATCAAAGAATAAAACAGCTCATCTTTTTCCCATATTAAGTAATCCAGTGTTTGAAGAAAGCTGAATAGCATCCGAAAAGTATCACTGGTGAAAGTTAGGAAAGAAGAATATGGCCAATTGGAAAAGCCTGCAGAATGTTTAAAAAATCCTATTTTTTAAGTGCAGAATTTCCCCTAATATAAATGGCATAAAACAACTTCTTTGCATCTAAAATAAAACAGGACTATTTCTATAACTCATGTGAACATGTATTTAAATCAGTCAATAAATACAAAATTCTTTGCATGTAATATTTTTTTTTTCTTAGTATTGTCTTTGGTCCTTATTTTTCATTCTAAAACTGTCACTAATGATATCACAGAATGTTAAAGAGATATGTATCATAAACTCCTGACTTCTCCATCCTTCTCTCTTTTTTAAAATATTGAAGGCAGAAAAGTTAAATTCCAATGCATTTTGATGATGTCAAGAAAGCTGAAGTCATAGCTATAAAGAAAAAATGTTTCTATTTCCCCTGCTCTCAACAAAGCATGAGATAAACTGTTGCTTTTTGGAATAATAATGATTTATATCTGAAACTTAGACTAGCTTTATAAACATGTCAAACAATTTGTATAAAACCACAACCACAGTATATTTGGTGCAGATGCATGTTACAGAACCATGTGAAGGTGTTTGTTTTGGTACATGGAAAGGCATTCCAACCATCTTATTTTAGTAATTGTACCACACCAAAGACAACAAAAGCTGTCCTGAGACTGAAGTGTATGATGCTTTCAAGGCATGTTCATTGTGAATATTCAGAAGGTCAGAGGTCTGAATTCCACTGCTGTCTCGCATTCTAGTCGTGTTGCAGAAGGTGGGAAAGTATGAATGAAAATGTTGCTAGTAAACCTAAGCTTACCATACAGTTTTGTGAGTATTTTGGCATTCCTTGGTCTAGAAGAGGATATACAGAAGCTCAAGAATTAGAGACGGAAAATCTGTCTACTTCTCCTTTGCAATCTCAGCTAAGGTTTTTCAGAGCACCAGGCATGGAGGCGTGGCCCTGATGGTTAAACTCCTGGGATGGGGGAAGGATTCTGCTGCCATTATTGCCCCCTGCACTCCTGGTCCCTAGGCCCAGCGAAGGCAACATCTGTGTCCTCTATTTCCCAAAGCACCGCTTTAATGATTTTGGATGTTGTCCCTATGAGAAAGTTTCAGAATAACTTCTTAAAGAATGAAATGTGCTTCTGGTAAATCAAGATTTTGTGTGTCATTGTCTCTGAAAGGTGTGTCGTATGTTAATAGTGATATGAAGATCTCCTGAAACACAGATTTCACTGTTAGGTGAACTGTTTAGGTTTCTCTAGACTCTTAACAGTGTAATTCTCTGAATATCCATGCTCTATTTGTATAACAACCACTGCTAAAGCACAGGCAAGTGAAACAACTTACTATCATTCAGAAAAATCATGGCCTAAGCTAGAAATTATATCATCTGCTCTGGACACTAAGCATAGGCCCATTTCCTTGTGAAATTATAAAAGGGCTTCCATGTGGTATCTTAGCCTTTCTCTTTGCTCCAGCAAGTAATGTTTTGAAGAGAAAGATCTTCTGTCTGGTGTTGCTTAGTCTAAATGTTATTGACCACAGTTAAAAAAATGTTTCTCTTAGATTCAAGCATCAAAATGCTCTTAAAGGAATGCTTATCAACTCATCTAAAGCAGAATGTTTAATTTTCTTTGCTGCAAACACATGTACTTAGCACACAAATTAATAGAAAGTAATCTAGGATTTAACTAATTCATCTAGGTCATTACATTCCATGGTACTTATTCTGTCTTCTAGCTACAGCAGAAAAACCCCACATGAATATTTTTAAGCTCTAATAATTTTTTTATAATATGAGTCATACATGGGGGGTTGTGGCGGCATTATAATGAATAACACAGCTCCTCTTTACTTAAAGAACATGCACAAAAGCTACAACTCCTATCACAAGACACCCTAGGCTATGAATAAAATTTTAATTCAAACTAGTTCAATTTTAACTAGTTCTGGGTAGCAGAAACTATGACAAGGGGCTAGGAAGTCTGCAGAAAAAAGAGGCTGCACTGGTCACACCCTCCTCTTTGCCTGCACTGGGCTCAGCAAAAAGCAAACTGAGCTGGCCAAGAATAAGTTGATTCAGCATGCTTTGCTGAAAAGGCTCTTAAGCTGTTCCAGACAAAACTATGAGGAAGGATGACAGTGACAACACCATCTATCCTTCAGGCTAAGTCTCCCCCTCCACCCACTGCCAGGTTTTGAACTGCTGCCAAAATGAATCATCTTTACTTTAAAATACAGTAGGAAGTTCATGTCTGTCACAGGTTGTTCCTTAGTTCTTTTTAATTGTCTTCCATGCCTGCACAATCTACTAAAAGTTTCAAATATGGTTTATATTGCAGCACACAATAATGTGTGGTTTAGCTTCAGGTAAAAAGGCTGGACATTGTTTGCTGTTACTCGCTACAAGTAGTTCTTTTGTACAATGTGATCGGAAGCTAAAACAGGAAGAGGTGAAAGCTAATGAGAACTGATAGAGAAAATTTTGCCCTACACTGCTTGACCTACAAATACATTCTCTTTCCCCCCTACTTATTGCTTCAGGCTTTTTCTTTGGTCTTTTTTCATCCACAGAATTTGCAATGATTTAACTGAATCAGTTTCTTAGGGAACATATTTAAATCAGAGTAATCTGCTTGTATGAAGATTTGAAGACCCTTGAGTAATTTCCAGAGATAAGACATTTATTTAGTATCAGGAAATCTTTCAATTAGTTTTTCTCATCAATAGATCTCAAAGCACTTTATAAAGTAGGTTACTGTCATTTGCTCTGTTTTGCAGATGAAGAACATATGAAATTATTTGCTTACTGTGTGCAAGTAGAAAACTAGGAATAAAAACCTGTGTCTGCCCAATTTGGTGCTTCAGCCACAAAAACACATGGGATTTCCAAGTTTTTCTGACATGAATGTGGATCCAATTTCTGCTAACATTGTAACAATACACAGTGATTTCAACGTAATCACATTGGACTTAAAAAAAACCCCAACAAAATAATAGGTCTTACTGGATGTACTGTAAAGTTATGGGGTTTTGTTTTATTTTTAAAATAAAGTATCAGCTCATCTTTTAGGGTTTGACATGTAAAAATATTGGAAGAACCTGTAAAATGTCTAGAACCTCTCTTCCTTCATCAAAGTCAGGCCACGAATAATTCATTCCAAAGTTATATTCAGATACAAGTAAACCATCTAAGAGTCAAAATACAGTGCTATAGCAGGATATAAATCAGCTAAAGTGTGATCATATAACTGCTTTAACAAGGAGCAAGAAGGAATAAACATTGTATTGTATTGAAAAACCACCTCACTTTCCATCAATCTTCAGAATGCAGAGATAAGCGAAGCTTACATTCTCTGTAAGGCTGTCCTAACACTGGGCTATCAGGTGCTGGTCTGCTGGTGGATATTTTTCTATTAAATGTTCTTCTTCTGTCACTGGGTCTGAGGGATGTAGTGGTACTTCCATCTTTGGAGGTTTCCAGGGCTGAGTTAAACAACCCCACAACTGACCTGATTTAGTGCTGGCAAAAGGTTTGCCTTGAGCAGGAGGTTGAACTGTATATTTTCGGGAGAGCCCTGCCAAACAACACTTCAATAGTCCTGATGTGAATGCAACAGATCTTGCATTTAAATTGGCCTGTAGCACCTGAAACAAAAACCCAACCCACCAACCCACCATCATGAGAATGCATAAGGTCTTGCAGAACTGGGAAAGTTCTTCATTTCAGAAAAATGGAAGCACTCAATTTTGTATGGTACAGTCTGTCTGTTACGGTTGAAGAGGGATTAATTGGGTTTTTATATTAGCCAGGTCTTGTGTGCAGAAGGATTTTATTAGTTGGTTGCCATCATTAACCCAGTTTCACAGATGAATAAGAAACTGAGTTCCTGTTACAAATGATACTTGGGCCATTTTTAGATCTCAGTATTCTTCTTTTCTTTTGCAATAAAAGATAAAATTGCAGATCAGCATGGTCATTGTAATCTGTAACCTTTGTCTAACTTTTTTGGGCACGACTTCTAAAGGCTACTGACTTGCAAGAAGGATGTGATCATGGGAAAGGTACCACAGTTTCATTTTATAATCAATGCCTAATTAGAACTAAGAAGACAGTTACATATTTTGTTCAGGGAAAAAGACAAACCAAGAGAAGTAAAAACATCCATGTTATATGCTATGTAGGGAGTAGCTAATCTGAAGCTACCATTGTCATATATTAAATACTTTAATTAGTGTTATTAATAATTAGAACAAGGAAGAAGAAGTTAAGGGAATAATTTGCTACCTAAAAATGCAATCACATCTCAAACAGTGTTTGGCATATAGTTTTGCTCTGACCACAGTGGTAGTCTTTGGGTAGAAGAATTATATTTTTAAAACAATGAAGTGCTTATGTTTAAGGCCTTTCTTTGGGGATATCTAAAATATATTGTGTTTCACACATCTCTATATATTGCTCTATAACTATGAATAGTCTTTTATACTGCTGGGTTTTCCCAGAACAGTTGATGATGAATAGTTGCTGAAGTAACATTAAGCAGCATTAGGGTGGGCATTTATCAAAGCTATTAAAGTTGTTTTGTTTAGAGTGGAAGTTAATGGTATTTATTCAGTGTCTTCTGCTAAGCTCATTCATAGAACAGTATCATGCTATGAGAAATATGTGTACATCAAGACAAAATTAGAAGCAGACTATATAAACATGAGTACATTATAGTACAAATTCACTGTGGTCATTTTACAACTCTAGAAATCATCACTTCAGATGCAGAAGATTAACAAAATGATAAGAAGTCATATTTAAAGTTCTGGGGGATTTTTCACTAGTTTTTTACTTGTGCTGAAAAATAAAATTATATACAGAGCAACAGAAACATATTAGGCATATATTAAGACCCTAAGTCAGGACTCCTGCTGATTTTTGCTGTCATAAAAATCATATGTTATCCTTTTATGTAACTGCTTCCAGTACCATCAAATGAAGAACTGCTGTCAAACTGTCAGCTCATGCATCTGACATGACTTGAAAAAGAAGGAAAATTATATTAAATAAATTAAATGGAGTTCCAAGCTCAATAATCTTATTTTTGTTGGAAATTCTAGAATGTATTTTAAAATACTTTCAGAAGGGTCAGATGATGCGCAGGCTTTGTGACCATGTGTATTTAAAGAAGAATACAGTACAGGAGATTAAGATACATGTGTGGATAAACTTGCTGCAAATAAAACTGTGCAGGAATAGGCTATGGATTTCTACCTGTTCACCATTAACATTTCCTACAGTGTTGCTGTATGAAGAAAGCTCTCTCCTTGACTCATTTAAAATTAAGTAAACATGTTTCTTATTTGTTTCTTTCACTTTAGTTTGTGGGTTTTTATAAATAGGGGTGTTTTTTTCACCACCTGAAAATTAGAATATTTTTGGGGCATAAACCTCCAAACACTGGAGCTGGAGAATGCATATATTCTCTGTTTATAGCCTTCTGGATAGCAAGTGGTGTCACACTCAAACCCTGCACTGTGATCTGGGTCGTCTCTTTGTCCATACTGGATTACCATTCAACATAATTCTGTTGGAAGCAGATCTGTTCAAGGCATTACCAAACTTCTGAGCCCAGTAGCTTGGTCTCAGAACACCCTGTTGTCTCTGTCCTGGTAATGTCACCTCCTGTCAGGACATTGCCAGGGCTACATCCATCATCATCCTCTGCAGTGACTCCTTCCAATGCAAACCTCACTGGTGCCCATGGCACACGTACATGAAGGATGGCAACTGCGGGAGGTCCTGGCATGGCCAAGCCCCATCGGAGCTCAGTAGAAAAGGTGGTGGGATGAGGCTTGGAAAGCCTGAGATTTTCCTACAGCACTGCATACTTTTACTCACCCCACTGTGATAGGTTTTCTAGGGTGGGACTGTCTTCCATGGCTGGGTATAGCTCCACAGTAGGGAAATTCTGATGAGCAGGTTTTGAAAACAGCTGAGAGCAGAATGTGCTGGCATGGAGCATGTTAATAAAACAGGTCCCTTCCCTCTGAAGAAAAATGAGCCAACACAGACTGACAAGAGGGCTGAACACAGCCCAGTCTGCCCTACAACACAGCAGTGGGATACCGAGACATGTCCCACTCTGTCCGACCACTCCTGGCCTCCTTCTACACAACCACAATAACCAGTTAATAAAGGTAGGAAACAGATGGTCTGCTTGCATTTCATAAGGCAGTTATGTGCAGAATTTTAAAAGACCAGCAGTACAGCCTTTATGATCAGAAGTGTCATTCCCTAATATCCGAACTATGTAAATAAAGGCCATGAGTACATGCATTTAAATATAGATCAAAGTGTTCCTGATTTCAAGACACAATGCACAAAACAACTAAGTTTTCCAAGACTGCAATATCAAAGACCTTGAAGAAGGCAATACAGATGACTGTCAGCCCATTCATATTTGTGACTTCTAGTATTTCCTTCTGCAAATAAAGCATGAGAAAATTATCCAGTTTATTGTCTTCAGACAAAGAAATCACCATATCTGTTTGCTTTGGAGTAACAGCATATCATCTGCCTGTAGCAGCGAAAGGATTCTAAGGGCAGAACACCTCACTGCAGAGGATGGACAGGTCCTTGTTATATTACATTGTTATACATGTAAAGATAAATTGCAGACCTGTCCCACTGCAGGCCCATGACACCTACACAGCAACAAAGCTTTCTTTTGCACTGGGAAGCCAAGAGACAAAGGCAGCAACTTGGCAAGCCAGTAACAGCAGCCAGAGAACATGTGCTTTCCAGCAGCACCTCCCCTTCACTGGGGCTTTGACTTAATGACATGGTCCCAGGGATCTAAACCCAGGTTCGTCACTTCAGCTGTCCCATCTGCCTCCCACAAGCAATCCCATGTACTTGCTGAGAAGAAGCTTGAGACATTTGAAGTTTCATCAAGATTTATCAAATACATGGCTCTTGCAATTATAAGCAGAGATAAGCATTAATCTCATCTCTAACTTAAAGCAATGATACTAAAATTTCTTTTTGCAGAAACCCCTCCTGCCTAATTCTACAGCAATATATAAGAATAAATATAAATGGATAGCAATGCCTGTTGCCAGGGCAGATTAGTTTGTCTGTTGCCTCAGCATTGTGAAACAGATGTTGTGAAACATCAACTGAAAGAAGCCTAGTCCAAGACCCAAAAGGGGTGATTTATGCTACTAACTTGAGAAAGAAGACTGTCTAGGACTTCAAAAATAAATAATGCATTGGGCTCTTTTAACTTATTTCTCAAATTGTTGCCAACTTCATACTGATTTCAAATCTTTATACACTACAAAGCACCCAGCAGTGAAACTTGGCAAGGAATTAGCAGCTGAGAAAGACAGATGAGATGAATCATGATCATACAGATACAGTGGTGCATGCACACAGCACAGAAAACTGTATATTTTGTAAATGTAGAATAGCCATGTAAAATTTCAGTATTCTTTCCAATCCAATGCATTCACACATTTTAACAACCTGTAACATAAGAAAAGTTCTACCAGAGCCATTTTGGAGATCAAAACTCCAAGATCTGAAAGGAAATAAGCATTGTAGCATCCCTTAGAGCAATCTTTATCTTGCAAATAATGTGAAGAAGCATCTTGTGTTTAGACAAACCGAACTGATCTCAACAAGAAAAAAAATTGTTAAAAATTATGCATACCCTCAGTCTACATATGTGAAATAAGGACTACTGAAATCTGTGTGAGCCGTACAAACACTTGTCAGCTGGGTGCTAAGTGTAAAATGGAGGGAAAACATGCTTTTAAGAACACCCAAGAATGAAGTTGTCCATGTATGATACTTTCCTCACTGTAAAGAGGTGATCAAGTGCATTCATGTTGTATCCTTTGCTCATACTACTTACTTAGAAAAATTTAGTTCAAAATACATATGTAACATCATATAACTCTAAAAGAAAATGGAATGTTATTGACAGTAGAGAAGTAAGTTTACATTTGATTACACTTATTTTTATAATTTAAAGCTCTGTAATTTTTGGAGTCCCTGGAAATATGCCCTCTAACATTTGTAATTAGAAGAAGAAGGAAAAGAGAATTAAAAACATTTTGTGGAAAAATTCGTTTTCTTCATACAGAGTTAGTCAATAAAGTAAACTTTTTGACAAAAGTCAGTTATGGCTGACCATGTCTGAGAATAAAAGATATTGGTCATTTTGCAGGCTGGATTGGGTTAGAATAATTAGATCAGTACGAATAATTTCTAGTTTAGTTCCTGGATAGCTTATGGTAGTAATTAAAAAAGACTACAAAATTATTTCTAAATGCTGTTACACTTCTTAAGGGTTACATATCCTCATCTTATACAGCTGACTGTCTACGGAATGATCATGAGAAAAGCTCATGTTTCTAAATGGGAGGTCAAGAGACAGGGCAGGAAAGGATTGCAGCAGTAGCACTGTATGAAGTTAATACTGTTGTCATATAAAATCTGTTGTATACTACTTGGATGAGGGAACCTCATAGTTGCTTCCATCACAATAATATAGTACTTTCATGAAACTTGAAATAGCTTTATCAAAAAGTGATTTATAGCCTAAATTAAGTAGCTTATTTTCTGCAAAACTATGTATGGCCTTTTGGCATAACAGAGAAAATTTCAGGCTTAATGCATATATTCTCAACTTATTTCTCATTGCACAAATTGGGAGAATAATCAGCTTCATGCCTAGAAAAAATAAGGTGATCAAAGAAAGATTTGGCCCTTTCCTTCCCTCATGAAAAATCTTTTTTTGTTTTTTTTAGGCAGCTTGATACACAAGAAAGCCCTATGTCCAGGAAAAGTAATTTACAGTTTATAAAACATCAGACTGTTCTTACTGCTATACAGCATGGGGTGCCTTATCTGAATTCTATTGTTAGAGCTTTGGCTCTGCTCCTCTGTAATATATCAGATGCTTAACAGGGGCAGAGGGACAGATTGGGGAATATCTGTCTTCACTATGGAGTTTGGAATAAAATTTGAATTGGGATTAATGGGAAAACATATTCCTATGGCACTTACATTAAAGGTAAAGTAAGATTAATTTTCCTTTTGAAAACATAAAGTAACATGTGAATAGAGACATGGGAGAAGGCAGTGGTGTCTAACATAAATAGATGGCTTTTTATAGTAAAGTGATCTTTCAAGGTTAAACATACTTTCCTGGACTCAAAAAGAGAATATAAAGTTCAGGATCTTTCTTCTTGGCCAAGATGTATTTTCCAAAATACAGCTTATAAAAAGTTTTATTACTGCCTTATGGTGATGAAATAAACAAAACACACAGTCACTCATGGTGGTATGGAACGCCTCTTCATGTCCTACTGGATAAGTTACTCAACTGGCCATGTAACTTGTCATGTTGCAGATACTTGTGAAGTGCTTACTACATAACACACAGAGTTTAACATGACCCTGATAAGTCTTTACAATTGTCTAGGAATCTGCTACAGGACATCAGGCCCTGAGGGATTAAAGAACTTGCTATGTACATATTTCTCTCATGCACTTTGAGGGCTCTCTGATTAGCTGGAATTTCACTATTTTACCTTTCAGGAAACTCACTACTCTTACCAGGTTGAGCCTGCTCTGCTGAAAGCAGTGCTAGGACTATGCACCCATGTATAGCACACTCCATAGCTGTGAGCCAAGGGGCAGAATCACTTTCAAAGGAACAGAGGCGCTTTCCTGGATTTTAAGTTGCCTCATGTACATACATGGTTAAGTATGATTAATCTTTCATTGGAAGTAAAACCCTATCATTCGTGTTTTAATATGTACAATAAAAAAAAATATCTGGAAGTACATTTGAGCATATCTGTTATGGACCTGCACTTCAGATTCTATTCTTGTGGGCTTGTGGATGTGAATACTGGAAAATTTAATTCAAAATGTGCATGACTATATGTCCACGTGTTGCTCTAGAGGCAAAGATGTAGTCAGGGCACAATGCACACGTACTAGGACTTACAATGCTGTGCCCTGACCACAGAGAAGATGGGACAGTCTTACAAACCAGAGGCTGGTGCTGAGCCATAGGATTGCGTGCCTGTGCTCTGCAGTTCTTACTCTGTCCTTAGACAAGCAGTCACCTAAGGGCCTTCAGTGCCCTTAGCCACCTGATGCCTTAAGTTTTAAGTTTTTCTATTCTGCTTGGGTGTGCTTTTCTGATGTGCTAGGGTGATGAAGACAAAACAGTCCTATTCCAGTTAAGAACTCAAGGACAATTTCTTCAAACTTCAGGCCCTAAGCATAAACAATGTGGAAAGAGGAGGGCGGGTTCATGCAAATGAACCAAAACCTGTAAAAGTGTGAGATCTTGTGACCAAGCCCTCCTTTGCTTCCATCTTGGAGCCACCCGGGCAGGGGCCACGACTGTGGCACTGACACTGCTAGGGTGTGGCCTTTTGTAGGCCTCTCAATAAATACCCGTTTTGTTCCCCTTCACTCTGTGTAGCCTCTGTTCCAGCTCCTCTAGGCATCAGAAGCAGAATATCATCAATACTTAAGGGAAAAAGAATAGAAAGAGGAATCACAGCACAGATAAAGGTCACTTTGAGGCAATAAAATGCCATGACAGAAAAGCAAAAATACATGATTGGATACAGAAAGCAGGCAGACGAAAGGTCTGAGCCTTATCTTTCAAGAGTGAACACATATTATTTCTACATGGTTGGAACCCATGTGCTATAACTACAAACAGATGTTTACAAAATTCAGGGTGTTTTTGCCCAGACTTTGGGGAGATATTTCAAAGGATGAGAGTTTTTTTCTCTATCTTGCACACAAAAATAATCAAATCACAAGTTTAAGCCTGTTAGTAAGAAGTTAAATAGGAAATACCATTTTCTATTGAAAATGTCAATAAACAATCAAATTTTATTTCCAAACCACGTCTAATGACTGCTTTAGTAGATGCAGATTTTTGGCAATCAGAAAATATGCACTCATCTCTCATACACATCAGGTGTTTAAACTTTTTTTATGATCCTTGTATTTTTATACAACAAAGTACCCGTAAACTATAAGCCTTCCTACTTGTTTCCTTTCAGTTTCTCTGAGCCTTGTTGATACAACCAGTAATGAAATATGGTTATGAACATGGAGATACAGGAAAAGAGAAAAACTTGTGTTGCAGTGTAAATTCAAAAGTTTTCATTAACCAAAAATAACCAAATATTTTTTTAACCAAGCTGATTACTTATGCTGAAGGCTATAGGCTCTTGCTGTTGAAATTCAATCTAGCAAGAATCCTTTTTTATGATTCATACTGGGAAGGTATCACAATTTCCCAAAGCTCAGAGGGGCAGGGCATCTGTATGCAAGAAATAGGTCTTTACTGAATATTTATGAAAGAAAGAATGACTAAAATGTAGATGCTTCTTGTACTTGAATAAGAAATAATATGGGAGTCTAAAATCCTCCAAAATATGAGAAAATTATCCTGGAATTCTATTCCTCTAAAGACAAAGAAGCAAAGATCTGAACAGATCAAGGCTCTTTGATTATGGAATGGTTATACATAGGTGATAATTTGATTTTGCATATTTCTGAGAGAATTTATAGCTTTGTTTTCAGATATGCAGACGGATGAAATGTAAATATAACCTTTAGTGGATAAAGTTGGAGTAAAGAAATGAGATAGAAACTGACATTATTTCCCCTTATATTTAAAAAATGGACAAATAAGTATTCTAAGATATAAATTAATCAGTAAGCATGATCAAATTATACAGCACTATTCAGCAAGGTCGTAGCTTTGTAACCATTGAACGTAAGTGCCCATGCTAGCTAATACTGAGAATTAAGAATGGTTGTGTTGGAAATAGGTCATCTATGATTACAGGAAGTATCAAATTAAGTATTATTAAAGTTGTATAGCAATTAGTCAAGAAAAACCCAAACAATTGTCAGAAGACACTAGTATGGCTTTTCTTTGCAACAGCTCAGAGAGGCTATTTGAATATGCTGTTGCTGAATGAAGTACATTTTCTGTGGTTAAAATCCTGGTAACTGAGGTTGTCACCACAGGACATCATAAAGAACCCGTGGCATATCCCACTTTCTGGAGAAGGAATCTCTACGCCAGTGCTGTACCTCAGAAGCTGCTCCTCTGAAATGTGAAAGAAAACCCAAACGCAAATACTTTTTTCTGAGAAGTGGTTTATGTGCACTTGCAGATTTTGGGGCCTTCCAAACAGAACAAAGTTGAAAAGCACTGTTCAGCAAATTTCCCCTACGTAATTAACATTCTTCTGACTTCCAATTTTCACAGCATTTCCTGTTCCCTTACACAATGACAATGTTGTGTTGCAGGGAAATACTTTGAAGGATGAGAGCTTCTTGTGCATCTTGCACACAAAATGAACTAAGTCACAACTGAAACAATATTGATTCTGTCGTATTTCAAAGGCAGGCACAGATCAGTGCCTCACACAAAACTCATAAAAGATACAGAAATTGAATGTTAATAGCACAGACTGTCACAATAACAAACTTCTACAGCTGACAGAGATGAACATACAAGATTAGCCACAAGTACTCAATTTTAAAGCAGTGCTTAAGAGCCATCTGTGTTCATCCAGAGTACCCCAAAGGTTACTTTTACTGAAATTCAACTGGAAAAAGTTCTTTCTCAGTCAAGTGTCCCATAACTATAAACTGGAGGCCCAGATCATTTTAAGGTCCCCTCCTTAAAAACACTGAAGAAAAGATGATTTATTTTGTGCGGGTTTTTTTTCTTTCTGGTGAAATATTAAAGAGAATTTATATGTTTTTGATCTGATATTGTGAGCTGTCCAATTATTCAATTATTATTCTATTCAAATCACCAAGGTTGGTTACAGAGCCTAAAAAATGCCTAATTCTTTGAGCTAGATGAGACATCTCATGAGATTTGACCCTCAGACCCCTCAGACTTCTATACATACTTCTGTCAACCTTATTTAGTCTTAATATAAAGACATTGACAAATACTTACTTTTTTTAAGAGCAGTATATTTTCTATCTGATCCATCTAATGACCCTAATAGTAAAATGTTGTCTCAAATACCTTATATTTATAAGCATTCTTCTTTCAATACACACAAAAAGAAAGAAATAGTGTACTATACAGCCTTCTTTTTATGGATGATTGTGGACAGAGACACCTAGGGAGCTGCAAAATTACAGCTGGAGAATCTTTTCTCTCAAGCCTGAATCCTTCTTGCTTCGCAGGCTGATAAGCTGATGTTAGCTGCAGACAGAAAGGAAATTTCCCAAGGTGATAAATGGTCAAAAACAACTTAGAATCTGGTGAAAAACAGAGTGCTAGTCATAATAAAGATTAACACCTGTTGTTTTTCCCATGGGATACATCCTGAGGCCTGGTCTCCTGGATGTTTATCCCAATTAGCCAATGAGCTACTGTCCTGTTCTAGTCTCTCGTGACATGCTGTAAATACAAGCTCTCTGCTCAATAAAGTTGGCCCTTTTTCCCTAAAAAGGTCCATGTGTGTTGTTGCTCTTTTTCCCTCTCTCTAGGACCGAAACCACAGATGATGGTAGTGGCTCCTGGACTCCAAGTGAGGTATGGCATTAATTTGGTGAGTAATTATACAAAGTAAAAAGCACACCCTGATTCTCTCCATGGGAATTTGGACAGTGTTGATTTTTTGGCAGTGGAATGAGACTATTTTTGGTAGCTTTTTTGACAAGAATCCAGGAAATCAGTTTCATTTTAGTAACAGTATCTACTAATGAAATACAGGGGATTTCACTTTGGTTATCTGTCTTGTATGTGAATACTAAATGGGAAAGCTCTTCAGGAGGTGCCCAGTTTACACCAAGCTTAGCTAGCAGAGCTAGCTTTCCACAGGCAGGCTGTCTGTCTGCCTCCATGTAATTAGGGCCTTTCTCCTTCAAAAACTGCCATGCTCTATTTACATCTCCTGTTTTCCTTGTGACCTTGAACAAGAATATCTTCTTGGCCCCAGAGGTCAGGACACGGGAATATCTGTTTATATAAAACACGGAGTAGTGGCCCTACAGGGTCTGCTTTCTCTCCAGTTTGTCCTCAGTAAATCCACATGTCTATCGCAACTCTGCTTACTGTTAGAAAACTTGCAAGTGGACTTCTTTTCACTCCTCCATTTTTTCTGGTCTTTTATGGCAGATTCTTCTGTAAAAGAGCTTGCTATCCTCTGTGTTTGCACATTGGAAATCTGTCTGCAAGGATGGGCGCAAGCCAGAACAGCAATGTGGAGAATATTCACAGCTGTAGTCATAGTAACGTTACCTTGGGTCTTCATTTCACTATTAGACAGATGACTTCTCTTTCTGTTATGTGTTTTTTCATCATTTCTTCTAGTGAAAAAAGTAAATTTAGTCTGCTTATATCCCTTCATGCTCTTGGAAAGTCTGCCCTGTAATTTACAGTGAGCTGTGTTTAGCTTTGTCTGAGTGTTAGTCCTTACAGCATTAAAATAGTTTGCTTGTGGTTATGTTTCCTTCTGGAAGAGTTTCTACTAGATTTTTAATTGAAATTAAAAGAAAACTAGGAGGTATCTTGCACATCTTTCACCATATAGTTACAATTGCTAATTGTAACCGAAGAAGGAAATGCCGTATGGGAAACAAAAATGTTGATTACTTTCTGTAAGAAGAAACAATGCAACCAAGTGCCAGTCATATATCTAGCCAGAATAAATAATATATAAGCCTAATTTTAAATTCCATCTGCATCCCAAAGACTTACTCCCAGAAAGTTATCTTGGGAAACAAGTGTCCTCTGTATATATAAAAGGAAGAAAAGCACCACGATTTTAATTTTAAAAAATTAGAAATAAAATGATAAAAAAATGTTTTGGTGGATACCTTGAAGGTTTTCATTTGGCATTTTTTAGTATTTGCTTTCATAGTAGTCTACTGCAAAATGAAATATGTTTTGCTTACCATGCTGTGGGACATAGCATTATTTTCCTTTTCCCGCAAGTCAGTAGCTAGGACTCACTAAAAGCAATATA
Organism: Rhabdornis inornatus; assembly: GCA_013397075.1. NCBI lineage: Eukaryota > Metazoa > Chordata > Aves > Passeriformes > Rhabdornithidae > Rhabdornis > Rhabdornis inornatus. The sequence continues at coordinate 102,961 of VWZS01000839.1, forward strand.
ATAGTGATAGCATTTTCTCTGTGAAGCTCTGTGGAAGACGTAACTGTATTACCTCACTTCTAGAAGAAGACCTCCTGATCATTTGTGAGTAGCCAGAAAGCTGAAGAGGGAGGAAAATAAGTAAGGGGAAAAGAAGTTCTATTTAACTCTTCCGTATTCACAGACCAGCCGTGGTGTATTGGTGCACCAGGAAATTTGTGTAAGTGCTACACAAGATTGTGGTCAAGTGTACCCAAGCTAACAGGAAGCTAGAATTGCAATAAGCTCTTGGATATTGCAGGAAGTACTTTTCGTGTATGGATAGTTTTAGTGCACTTACTAGCCCAGAGTTGGCCCAGGCTCTTCCCTAGGGACCACCAGTCACCCAAAACAACACCCATGAAGGTCAGCATGCTGCATGCTTGAGTCTGCAGAGGAAGGAGCTGAGGAGCATTGTTTCTAGAATATGTTGTCCGCTGGGAAGCAATGCCTTCCATCTGAAATCCTGGTCTGAAGGCATCTAAATTAACCACTTTCTTTCACTTTGTCTTTCTCCGTTTTTCAAATTTCACTCCACTGCCAAGATGTAATAGCCACCTCTATGGGCTGGTGACATGTGAAATTTCACTTCTCCTCTCACTGGCTGATTCAGATGGATTACCTGGCCTCCCATTTTGCATGTGGCACACTTACCATGGCTGATGATTCTCTCTGAACCTGTCATTTTGCACAGCCAAATGCTCTTTGGAGTGGAACCCTAATGCCAGTGCTTGTCATCTCATTCTATGGCTATAACAGTCTGGATCTCCATTAGGGTCAGCTGTGGAGCAATGTGACTTCTTAGCAGGGTGCTGGTGGGAGGGCAGGTGTCCAGAGAGTTTTAGGTTTGTGTGTCAGTGTGAAAGTCCTGTGAGGTGGTTGTGAATAGAAAGCAGCAGTGGTAGCCTGTAGTCGATGTCCCACCTGCTGCAGGGTGACAATAGTATTTCCCTGCCTCAGAGAGATTGATGTCCTTTGTTAGGCACTTCAGAAAAAGTACTCATCTTCTCTTTTTGCATAGCTCTCACAAAGTCATACAGATTTTTACCTAAATAGTAGCAAAATACCTTTTCTCAGCAGCTGATCTTAAAGCACCGCAGGAAAACATTGTCAGCCCTATTTCAGTGATAGTGAAACTGAAGTGTGGGGAGCTAAAGGGTGTGAGGTGACCCCAGCAACTTCTAGGCAAGTTAGCTCTGAGGAAAGCTTAGGTTTCTTGAGCTGGATCCCTTGACTAAACTCTGTAAAAGGTGAATTAATACAGCAGGATTTAGCCTGCAATAAAGCACTTGGTGTCACATGCTATGCCCTGTCCCAGGCAGTAGGAACACAGCTGAGTCTGGTAACTTGTTTGTGATTTTCTTTCAGTCTTCAAGCTGATCACTGCATTAAGAGGAAGCTGCTGAAGACTTCTGTCTTTACACGTGCTACAATGCTAATTCTCCTAATTTGTTAAAAAGGGAGCATTTAGTTGCATGGGAACCATTTGTGTCATACTTTGAGGTGCGTTGTGTATCATTCATAGTATTTGTTCTGTATCAGCAGCTCAGGTCTAATTCCTTCCTTGTTTTCAAGGAAAGTTGAGTTCAAGTGTGTTATTAGGTGCTGTATTCCTGTATAGACTGGAGGATGAAGTATCACACAGCATGGAACTGGATTGTAGGAAGGGAAAAGAAAGTCAAAGTGCATTAGTTACTGCAGATAAAATGTCAGAAAAAATCCAGGAGAGGTTTGAGGAGCATGGCTTCCTGCTACAAAGCACAGTCTGAAACACACTCAGTAACAGAGTGTGACCAATCAGAGAATCACAGAATGGGTTAGAATGGAAAGGACTACAGCAGGGACACAAAATGCCATTAAATGGCACATAAAATTCTCTGCTGAGTGGAGGTGCATATTAGGGGCATATTGATCAGCAAATTCCTTACAACTGGAACTGAAGAAATGGTGGAGATTAGATCATCCATCAAGCCATTGCAAGCTGGCATTCATAGGTGATCTGCTATTGTATGCACAATGCCATCCACTGAGGTGCACATATGAAAATATGGAATATAAAAAATGAAATGTGCACTTACCACTACTGATATGTTTATGAGAAAAACCGGTGTTACCAAATACAGGAAAGTATCCTCTGTGCAATATCCACTTGGTGACCCAAAGGCTGGGCTCTCAGCCAAGATCCTAAACAAAAGTAATGTGTTAAGATGCACGTACTGTTGATTGGAGCCAAAAGCTGCAGCTTCTTTGGAGGACTGCATGTCTGCACAAGCTACGGGGCATGAGTGCAGGTATCCCTCACATCAGTAAAATGTGACAATTAACACCGTGTCCTCTCAAATAATCTAAACACACTGCAAGAGTTTGATCTTAAAAATGTGATCTTAAAAATTCTTAAAAGAGTTATTTGTCCCTTCACTGGATGCCTGCTGGACACAATTCACCCTGGTTTCTAAGCTCTGGTAAAGGTTTTTACCTGTACCAGTACACCTCACTGAGAATTTTTTATTTCTTTGATGGGATTCACCTGCAATTTCACAATATTGTGTGTTTATATTGAGTATTTCAGGACTTCATGGAGAGAGTAATTTAAATGGGAAAGGAGAGGAGGGGAGGGGAAGGAAAAAAACGTTCATCTGAAAAGATCCACTGGCATAGCAGTGTAAGTAGAGTAGTGAACCTAAGCACTGCTGATGAAGTAAAAAGTTCAGTCGGAAGTTTACAGCTTCCTATTTCAGTCTGGTAGCTGCCTAAAGCTGCAATGTGAGTATTGCTTCCTATATGTGTGACTCCATCCCTTTACTGACAATTATTCTTATCTGTTCTTGGGCTTCAGATGTTCTCTTTTCCTATATTTGGTAGCAAAAGGTGAATTTAGGTCTGCATAATCTCTTTTTACTACCAATCTATGTTCAGAGAAAGTAATACAATTTCAGACTTCTTTAGGTGTTTAGAAATTCTTTTTTTAAGTCAAAAAGCAGATTTGTGATGTGAAAGAGTTCTCTGCCAGTAAGTTCATACTTTTACGGTATTTTTAAAAAACTTGAAAACATAACCACAAAAATTAGTAACATTAAAACTGGATACAAAGTGCTCAGTGTAAAGCTTTTTGTCAGACTGGCTGAAATAAGATTAGACATCCATCAATACAGAGCATCAAAGAGTCTAAAATGTATTTTAAATATCTGAATTTATTTTTAGATTTCTTCTGCATAATAAATAGAGGAAAGAAACATACTTCTAAACTGTATGTTAAGGTCTGGATCATATGCTTAAAACAATATTATTTTACTGTCTATACAGGAATACCAGGAAACTTGATATATATTAGTTTTTATGCATATTGTCCCCGTCATATATACGGCTCCATTTGGTTTTAGAGAGAAAGAACAATAACACAGTCCTCTCCAATGTATTTTAAATAATTTTACCAGTGTTTTGGAATAAATGCAAAGCTTCCCCTGAGGTATGTACCTGAGCCTGGGGCTGCAGCAAGACATGCCCTGAGTCAGGAGGCACCCGGGAGGTATTTGGGAGGGGTCATACAGCAGTGGTGTCTCTCTGGTAAACAGCTTCTCTTTTACTGGACCTTGTCAGATGTCCCTGAGAAATTGCTTGGACAATTTTTTTGGTCTTTTTTCTCTTTAACAACAGGAAGGACTGGGTAATGCCTTGTAATGTGAAGGTTTCTCTTCTGTCATCTGTGAATGTCAAGTACAATTAGAAGCTTGCAGAAGCAGGACAAAAGCTAATCTATTTGGAGTCCTCTTGAGCACTTGACCTCCTTTTGTCTTGGGGCAGTGAGCTTCACAGATTAATGAAGTGTTTCTAGATTGTTGGTCTTCAGCATCACTGGGTGTCAGCTTCCCTGAATACAGATCACCAAGACCACCTTGTCCATGGTGCAAAGACCCCTCCTGAGTGAACATGGTCCAGCTGCAAGGCAGCACCACAGGGCTTGTAGGCCAAGGTCACTGTGAGCTGTGGAATCACCCTGACCTGGGCAAAGGCTACTATTGTTCAAGAATTTTTATTCAATAGCATCTCGGGCCAGTTTTGCACTGACACAAATGAGGTGAACAGAGACGATCAGAAATCTATACATTCAAGGCATTCAAGGCCACATTTCTCTCACTTCTATGTGAATTCTGACTTGGCTACATAAGGGAAGCCCATGTCACACAATGGTGGCCTCAAGTTACTCCATTTATACACCATAAAATACAAGAAATGCAGAAGCAAACCACTAACCCCAGTGGAAAACAACCACCCCCCAAAAATCATAAATCTCTGAGCCTAATCACCCCTTCCTTGTATGTCTGAAGCCTCCCCAACAGACTGGATTAATAAGTGGGCTGATTGTACCATGCCCGAAGGTCACAAATTTGGAGCTATTTCTGACCACATGGGAGGAGGAAAAAATTCCAAAACCCAGAACACCTTGCATTGTGAAGACTTCCAAAAGTTCTACTTCAGCTGAAGATATGTCATTTCTAGCCCTTCTCATTTTCTCTTAACTAGTTATTAGCAACTCTGGAATCTGTGTCTCCACAGATGGGCAGCTGAGGTCTTCTTTGGGGTTGCTTTGCTTTTGCAGCAGTAGTTGGGTTGTTATGAGACCCAGCTTGGTATTTTGGGCTATGGTTCGGCTAGCCTGGAAATTAGTCTGGCACAGGACTTCCGTTGCATTTTCTGTTATGTGCAACCAGGTGCTAACTTTCTGTTATTTGAGCACCTTTAGGCTGAGGGAGGCTGGTTACAGGAAGTGGTGATCAAGTTTGAACAAATCCAAACATCTAATATTTCCACCTGGGAGTTATTAATGAATAACCACCATATTCCAGTAATATCAAAATTGCAAATCAGTTGAACAAAACAGCAAAAGATTCAATTTTAAAATTACTAACATTTTGGTTTTTTTCTGAATTATCAGTCTAAATTAATCTTTAAGTGCTGTAAAGGATAAACATATAGTGCTTATAGAGGGTAATATGTTCAAAGCCCAGTGGATCTGCTATTTTGTTCTGAAAGGGAATACTGTATATCTTAGGTCTACCCAAAAGCAGTTCCAGATGTCTATTCATAACAACTTACCCTCAGAAATTCTGGGAAGCTGCTCTAACCAAAGAGTTGAGCATAACAGACTAAAGCACGGAACGGCTTCTTTTGAGATACGTTCAAACGCTTGGCAGCTTGAGGTGTCCACAGCAGGTGCTGGATTTGCTATAAGTGGGCAATTTATAAACAGAGCTGACAACTGGGAAAACAGAGCATCAGGAGTGCAGCATTCCTGAGCTGGTGGTGCCTTGCCTCTCGGGTGCTCCCCAGTGCAGAGCACTGCTACGTCAGGGTGTGTCACACTACTGCTGGGTAGCTCCATGGACCAGTTCTGGCTCCTTCATCCTTTCTTAAGCAGCAGTCCATGTTGGTTAATTCTCAGTTAAATGGTCATTACCGTTCGCATTTTGTAAAGAGGAAAACGCCAATGAGGTTTCACTCAGGCTTGTTTTTAAATATGATTTAATATTTTAATAGTTTTGCTGTTTTCTGCATAAGCAGCTTGGCTCACCATATGTTTGCACTCACATATGTTGCACAGCAACATTTTTGGAGCTTATTATTTGCCTTCACTGAACATTTTTCAAGTCAGACTGAAGTCTTGAGTGATTTAGAAATGTAGAGCATTCTCCAAAGAGACAGGGGTTGTAGGGTTTATTATAGCAGGCCTGTCTGTAAGGGAGGCACTGGTGCTGCACAGTAACCAGCTGAGAGCCTGACCCTGGCTCCCCATTCCACTAAGCTTCACACCTCATGGATTGGATGATCCATGCTTTCTTTATGTCTTCCTAGGCCAGCCAGATCCAGTAGGAACAGAACTGTCTTGAGACTCCTTCACAGTTTTTATTTGCTTCCATCAAGCTAAAACAAGCCAAGGAACAGAAGAGAAAAGGGAAAATACTCCTAACTCTTCTCATACTTATTTTCATTGAGCATCCAATTTCTCTGGAGAAGGAGCTCTGGTGTTTCAGCTCCTTTCCTCAAAGCACAGGTAGCATTGCTTGTGCTCTCACAGTTTGCAACTGGTATGGTTGCCAAATCAGTTTCATTATTCTACCCAGGAAAACATCTGCTTCTGCTTTGCAAGCAGTTCTTCTCCATTGTTCTCTTTACTTTGGCATTCTTCAAGAGGTCAGATACACAGACATATGATCCTCTTTATTTTTATTTTTTTTTCACGCTCCTGCCCTATCATTCTGCAACACAGGGGCTGCATGTGTTAATCTTAACCCTCACATTATTATTTTTACATTCTTAGCCAGAAATGGGAGGCAAACCTATCTCTGAACCCTATACCAGTATAGTAACTCACTCAGCAAGGCATTCTTTCAGGGCATTGGAGACAGGTTTGAATGCTTCTTCCATTTGATTTCTCCTGGGAATTCATTCAAGGGACACTTTCTCCTGCTACCATTGATTCACACTGTATAAGTAATTAAATGTTCACTGGCCTAGAAAGATGTGTTTTGCTCTGGGCAGAAAATTGCTCAAAGCAGGAGCTTTTTTCCCTTCAGGTGAAGTGAAACTCTCAGCATCAGCCTATCCATGATTCTGTGGCAGGGCTTGTATCTGTGCTCTCTCTACCATTCTCCTCTAGAAACTCGTCCCAGGAACCAAGGAACATTGATTGAAGCAGCTCGTGCTGCATCAGATCCGCTGCTATTTTTGATTTCAGCAAAGGCACGTTTTCAGCAAGTGACTGTTTGAGTATAAGGCTGCTAAGCAGTTAGAGATGTGGTAGCCAGCACACTGATGAGCTCCGACAGGCACTGTTTCAGAAAGAGTGATGTCAGGGTTTAATGACAGAAATCTGGATGGCTAGTACTCGCATTGTTACTGCTATTTATAGCCCTAAACCAGAAAGCCCTTTAAACATAGCAGTGGCCTATGACTGGATGGGATTATTTACTGGCTTCCATTTCTGAGTATGTCCAAAGACTTTGGTAGACCAAGGCTGTGGGAAACAAGCAGTGAATAGTCTATCTGCCAGCCCACAAATGCGAACACTGTAAGATACAGAGATATCTGTCCTCCTAATCATCCATGGATGTTATACTGTATTGTGTAACAAGTTATAATCTGAATACACCTGCAGAAGTCTACCAGTGATCTTAAGCATTTGCTAATTTTTTAACATTTGGATAATATTTGCTAATAGGTAATGTTAAGCATATGCCTAATTTACAACATTTGGGTAACATTTGCTAACAGCAATTGCTCTTTCTTTATTTTTGTGGATTTTTAAAATTTCTTTTATAGTTGCTAGAGGTACCAGGAGATAATTTTAAAATGTGCTTAAATTCAGCCTCATTCTGTAGAGCTTTTCAGCATGGGCTAAATATATGCCAAATAGTTTTTCTAGGTAGGGTATTTTCCAAAACTGACAAATTTCACTAAACAAGCAAAATACCACCCTATGTCATAGAGATTGGTGAACTCTCGTTGACTTTTTAGTGGTCTGATGCTGTCTGTGTTTCAGTGTCCCTGGAATTTTAAGAAGGCCTCAATACAGTTTTATCCAACCTATGGAGTTCTGCATTTCATATTATCAGATTAAAAAAAACTGTCAGTAAAATTATAATTTAAGTTTTGTTTAGGAAAAAAGTGATCAGGACATATAATTTTGTCATTTTATATGTAAAGAACTATGTATGTATTTTGCATGTTTTGCATATAAAATAAATACAAATAGATATGGGACATTTTAAAGGAACTATTTATCAAACATGGAAATAATTGTAAGACAAATTACTTAGGAAAAAAAAGTAAATGGGGAACTGAGATTAAAAACTTATTTATTCATAAATAAGTGTAGCTTTAAAACAGCAATCCATAATCAGAACCGATGTTTACACTGATTAAAAACCAGTTTTACCAAAATAAAGTGAAGACATCGAAAAAAAACAGCAAAATGAAAAGAAACATGGCAACTTGATAAACATTACTATGAAGAGGAAGCCAGATGAAGTAAAAGACTAATGAAGTAAAGAAAATAATAGAACAGATAACCTAATGCACATATAACCAGATACTCAAGAGAAAAATTAACTCATAAGATTGTGGACTGAAACAGACAACAATGATGGAATAGTTCAGCTGGTCAGTATATATATTTTTTAAAATTATTCATAACAATGAAACTGTTAATTGCAAAAATACTAAAGGATAACAGAAATCTGAAGCTATTACAAAGTCATTAATAAATCAGGAAATTAAGTCTAAACATTTCATAAAAGCTTGAGAGTTATATGGCTTATATTTAAAACTCTCTAGAACCCTAGAAAACTTCCAGAGAACTGGGAGACATCTATTTTGGACTAATACTTCTAAGGAGAAAGCAATTAAAGAAGTCTAGGGCTCATCCTGATCTTGATGTCAGAAAAATAATGTTGATATAGGTCTCGATTAGGAAAAATCAGAGGGTTGGCTCAAAGAAACCTCAAGAAAATAATAGTACACATGCTTTCCCTCTCTCTTATTTGTTACTTTGACAACTGTGTCTGAACTCCTCTGTCCTCTCCTGGTCTTCCCAATGCAGGAATGAAACTGATGTGGAGTGTTCAGGCCCTGAGCCTCTGGGATGGTGAGCGGCTCGGGAAGGAACTGCTGCTGGCCAAGAGGGTGGTGAGACCCTGGAGCAGGTTGCCCAGCGAGGTTGTGGATCCTCCATCCCTGGAAGTGTCAAGGTCAGGCTGGACAGGATTCTGAGCAAGGTCTAGTGGAAGGTGTCCCTGTTCTTGATAGAGGGTTTCAGCTAGTGAATCTTTAAGGTCCCTTCCAACCCAAATCTCTTTATGAGTGTATGAGTGTTCTTAGTAGAGATGTGCACATAAAAAGACCCTTAATTTGGTTCTAGATTATATTTGTATTTAAACATTGATAGCTCATTAATGCATCAAATAGTTTAAATACTCTACTCAATTTGCTACAAATGTAATTCCATGTGAGCGTTTACCAGCTGAATTTACTTACACCTCAGTCTGTGCCATTTTATGATTCGATCAGTGGCTTGTAAAAAATGTAATGCTATTGTAAACACATTTTGCAATTTACATAAAGACTTAGAAGTGAAAGAGGGATGGACTGTAGATACACAGTGCTCTGGAGGTCTCTGTGGGATTGGCAGTGGAGAAGCAATGTGCACTGCAGAAATGTCAACTCTAATATTATGCTCTGGGCTCAAACACAAATTAAGCTTATGGACAGGAAAGCAAACACTAGGAAAAAAAGAGCTAAAACATGGAGTAGATAATCAGGTACAGCACAGGAGGACATGTGAGTGCTTTAGAAAAGCGTAAAGGCCTTGGGGCTACAGCAAAACCTGCCTCCTCCCGGGGAAGTGAGGCCTCCCTGTCCTCAGCCAGCACATGGTAACCACTGTGGTGTGTGGAGAGGAAGACACTGTCTACAGCCACTCACAAGGGTTTGAAACAGCCACGGGAAGAGGCATCACACTCCCCTCTGCTCTCACTAGGCAGGCTGCCTCTGTCTGTATTTGCAACACATGCGTCTCTTTTTGGAGTGTTTGGGTACCCCATACAGACTAAGTGATGCTAGAGCAGCGAAGCTGGTGCAGAAAGAAAGCCCACATGGCTCTGAATCAACAACTTCAAGCCATAGGGTTTCTTGGCTTAGGAGATGTATCTGTTTGAGCATGCCCAATCCCTGCTGTGGATGGGACAGCTCAGAGCACGTCTCCATTAAGAGTGTTCCTGCACTGGGAAGGAAACACGGATCTATGTCTTGGAAAGACCCTGGAAGAAGCTGAGGTGAAAGCTGAAAAAATTGATTACATAATAGTTCTGTAGCCCAGACTTCACCCAGGTGAATTTGTACAGCTACATGGTTGGTGATCACTGTATGCATGGACTGCTGTTTGTACAATGCTCTTTGGAAGTAATGATTTATTTGTGAACAGATATCTCCTATCACAGGTCTGAACAAGTCCAGGGAATACAACCACCTAAGAGTTTGAAACTCCCATGCATCATGTCAGAAATAATGCTGTGCCTGATGTGCATTTGGTACATCTTGAACCCCTACTTCTCAAACCAACATCCACAACCTTTCTCTCTATGGGTTGAAAAAGTGGTGTGTTTACTGGTAGTACTCAGGCTGTGTCCACTGAATTCTGCTGAAAACCCAGCTCTGCACATACAAATGGAACATGGCCATCAGGCTCTTGGCGATATGCCACCAAGGTCCTATGGCTGTGCAGATGGTACCCCAGCATCCTAAATCATGTTGTATTCTACTGTGCCACCAGAACTTGAAGGGTAGGCTTTGTTTTAGGGTTTTGCCTCATGAATAGTAATTTGTTCTGTAGTGACTTCCCAGCTGTTTCCCAAGGGGCTGGCATGTGACAACACGGTGTCTCCAGTCAGTCTGAGATCTCCCAAACCTCCAGCCATGACAAGGAAATATTTATATCTCACATGAACAGCACGCCAACATCTTCTATCTTGGCTCTTCCTCACACTCAAAAGTGCTCTGTATCCACTGATTCTTTCCAGTGGGAGGACTATAGGAACTGACATGAAGTCAGTCGGATGTCCTTTTATGTCAAGCATTCTGTCTCTGAGAGAGGCTAGGGGTAAGTACTGCAAAGCAGGAAGCAAGAAACCTTGCAAACATAAAAACCTTGCAAATCTAAAGCTCATTCACCATCCCTTATACTTGTATTCTTAGGTGATGATTTGTACCATGAAGCTCTTCTTCTTGTGTTTGTTCCCAGATAAGTAAGAAACACAATATTTCTGCTAACTCTGGAGAGCAATAATACTTTGTGTTTCACAGGATAACAGTCAGGAAAAGTACAATTTCCTACATTTAAAATTGGTTGCCCTTCTATTTCTTAGGTTCCATTGTAAAAGGTGTCAGCTGGCAGCTATTTATATATATTTACAGATTCTTGCCTTTAAATTAACTCTCTGTAGTCTTTCAGACGTCTCACATGACTTAAGCTCCCACTTCTCTTTGAAGATTTCTTTTCATTTCAATATAGTATCCCTTCTCACTAACCAATATTTCTGATGAATTATATATTAATGTAAATGCTATTTTAATGTATCCATTATTGTATTGTGGCTATTGTCCTCATGCTCATACTAGCTACCATATAACCAAAATTTAAGACAATATGAGACTATCCAGGATCAAGTACTCACTCCTGCTAACATTCGTTAAAATAATTTGTTGATTCCAAGTATCTGTTTCAAAATAGTATTTAACAAATGAAATAATTTTTAATGAAATTTCCATGTGCAGACATGGAAGTGTCATTACAGAAAGTATTTCAGTACATTTTCCCAGTATGTATAGCAACATAAAAATGTGTTTTATTCCCCCCCGCCTCCCCATTCCTGAAATTCATCAATGGAACTGATCTTAACCAAAGACTTAGTTCACTGAATGAATAATAGGACATTTCTGTATGGATTCACAAGGCAGTTTCTGTGGAGGGAGACAACACCCTTCCTTCAAGTGGTACTATTAAAGCTCATTAAACTTTGAGCAGTACAATGGTACTTATTATGAAGAAACAGAATCATGGAATGGGTTTGGGTTGGAAGGGACCTTAAAGATCATGTAGTTCCACCCCCTGCCATGGGCAGGGACACTTTCCACTAGACCAGGTTGCTCCAGAAGATAAAGCAAATGTTTGAGTTCATCCTCCTTGGGCTTTTCAGACGATGTGTTCTGGACTGTTTTTAGTAATGAGCTGCTACTGCAACTTAGCTACCTCTGTATCATGGTCAGAAATGACACAGTCTGAATTAAACATGTCATGTTTCACTACTTGATTGGTAGTATACCCGTGTATACTTTCAGAAAGGGTGCAAAAGGATGAAGAATAAGACTTTCAGTCTGTGTTTTTAATGTGACATAAGAAATTACTTGTTGGAATGAGAAGCTTTCCCATACTCCACTACTGGACTCAAATCTTAGCAGCTAGTTTTGGTTATCAAATAATGGGCCAAGTTGCCTTCTTTTTGTTTCCAGTAATGTTATTGGCACAAAAATGTGCACCAGAGATGCCAAAAATAAAAAGCTTTGCTGAATACCTCAATACAGAGGACACTTCACAGTAGTAACAGAATTTCACACAACAGATCCATCTCCTACACAGGCTGCTCCTAAGGATTTCAAATCCATGCACTAGAGCAACCTGTATTAGGACTTTCTATGTTGATGACTACACTGATGCATGGAGAGGAACAGACGTAAAGCAGGTCAAACTGAAATGGAAATTTTCAGTTTTCCTGAAAAAAATAATCACAAAAAAAAATATTTCGTTTCTTTTTATCTGATATGTTTCATTTTGCTTCAAGATGCATATTTGTTTTCTGATCTTTTCTTTAGTGCTTAGATAGGTCTATCTTAAAAGCCTTTACTAAATAAAAGTGGAAAAGCAAATCTCCTATCATTTGAGAAATTAGCACATAGCTTCTTCAGAATGAACTATTGTAATTAAAAATCTCTGGACCCCTTTAACTTCTTGTATAATTTCGTTCTGTTTTCTAAACAAATATGATTGCTGAACCCAGTCAAAATTTGCACATTGTTTCTTCCTGCTACTAACATTTTTCAGTGAATTTGCTGTAACAGGAATCATTTTACTCTCTCATTCTCCAGCATTTGAAGCAATTTTTGAGGGCTTTCATCTTTCACCCAATTACATGCTTATATATTCTTTCCCTCCTAGCCTCCTAAGTTCCTGAATTCTTCCTTACGTAGCCTGCAAAATATTCATTTCCTTTTGAGAACATGGAAGCCTTAATCACTGTGGGTTGCGCAACAAAGACCTCCAGGAAAAGCCTTATTTCGCCAGAAGGACCCACAGCTCTTAGGCAACACTGTCAGATCTCCACGCCTGGCAAAGCTCCCGGCGTGCCCCCCAAAATGCACCCCAGGGAGCTGTGCCCTGCGGGGCCACTGGCACCTCAGCTGGCCTGCACTCGCACTGGTGCCATGGGAGCAAAGCAGAGGGTGCAGCTGTGCCCAGGCAAGGGAAATGGGAGTCAGCAGCACACAGAGCAGAGAGCTTGGTGACTGGCAAACGGGGATGACCTGATTGCGTTGGTGAAATCTCCAGATGTGTGGATAAAAAAAGGTCACCCCCATTAACCCTCTTAAATACATTTCATTTTAACACATAATGTGACACATCAATAAAGCTGACAAAGGGGGATCATTTCTAGAGTGGCTCCAATTGTATGTGTGGTGACTATATGCTTCAAGAGCCACCTCAGAGGAGGAGCTCTGAGGAGTTTCTATGTTGCTGCCTGTGTGTCTAGGAGTATTCATCTGAGCGTTTATAAGCCCTCAGAGAGTAAGTTTCTCTGTAGGCAACAAAATGTGACACTCTATCCCAGAAATGCCAGAGCACTTAATGACCTAATTAATCTAGGGCCAAAATTTCTGGGCTCCTTGAATAGCTAAATAGTGACTTGTGAATATTCTTAATGACTCCACATCACTCACTGCCAACATAACCTCAGCTCTTGGGAGAGTGTGGTTCATCCCTTGAAACACGTGGTTGTAGCCCTGGTGGGGAAAGTTCCCAGCAGCAATCTCACTCTGCAGAGGACCAGGTACCTACCAGAGATGTCAAACACAGGATGAGAGATTGCTGTCCTTCAAGTTCAGACCCATAGAGCAAACATCTCACTGAACCTCTGAAAGGCAAATATATGAGCTAATGTCAGCAACACACACTCATGCTCACAGCAATGGAGTCCAGGCAGCATTGTGTTTATGAAAGACATTTGTTTAAGAACTGCTGGCAATTTTTTTTCTCTAACAACTTCTCCACTTGATTTGGCAACAAACCCTTCTTTCAGTCCTGGCCTCAGACTCATCAGTCTTTCCCACCTTAGCAGCTAAGCCCAGTGAGAAGGGGCAGGACCCCTGTGCTGTGCCCACCGCTGGCAGCACCTGTGCCATGGCAGCCCTACAGCCTCAGCTGCCAGCGTGGACTCCTTCCCAGCCCTTATATGGAGATAGCACACACCGACCTTGCGCAACTCGCATTTTCTTGAAACAAGGAATAAACGGTGCTGGCAGGGAGAGATGGCTGCTGGAGCTCCAGCCAAACACACAGGCACGCATGCAGGAGCGTGTTTTGTCTCTGCACCCATCGGGGCAGCATTCTGCTGTGTATGACAGTGCTGGCCTCTGCTCTGCCCACAGATATCCCCAGGTTCAGCCATTTTGCTGTGCTCACCCCTCACTGATTTTCCCCCTGCATTTTCAGCCCCATCCTGTCTTGCTGATGATCCTGCTCTGCTAAGAGCCTCGCAGGAGTGCTATGAATTTCTCAGCTGCGTCACTCGTGCTTGTTCCCTCTCTTGCATCTAGCTCCTCTCTCTACTTCTGCCTCTTCTGCTTTAAATCTTTTCCCAACTAAACCATCCTCAAGCACCTTTCCTTTCCATCTGCCTTTTAAACTGATTTCCTAGCCAGGATGCTAAAACACAGACATGTAAGCTTTGCATCAGGTCTATTGCTGTTGTTGCACCTCAACTCAAATGGCTGAGAGCATAGGTCACTAGAGTATATTTCTATATATCTGCCCAGAATAAAGGTATTAATTAATCCAAGCTGTTGTTGGAGGCCTGGCAATTTTTCTTTGTCATAACTGCTTTTGAGAACAGTGTGAAACACAGCAGCACCAAAAGCCATTACTATGAATAGCTCCCCATCACTCAAGTTGGATCCTTCAGCAGTTTGCTCTTCGAGTAGTCAGGGAGAAACTAATCCCTGCAGGCTTCACAGTGCTCATGGATCTTCCCAGCCACACTGTGAAGGACAGAGATTTCCACACAGGTCCTTCATCATCAGATCAGTAAATCAAAATCTTTTCTAGACAGTATCTTATTTTACACTTCTCTTTCCTGAGTTTAGGAAACAGAGATTCATTCTGGAAGCTCCCATTTTCTTTGAGAAGAACCCTTGCTCTATCATGTGGGGAACGAGCATGGCCCATTTCAGCATATTCTTGTGGTTATAATCTGTCTGTGAACAGAGAAAAAAAAAAGCAGTATTTCAAAGCAATATTTACGGAGTAAATTATCTCCAAGAAGCAGTGACAGCCTCAGGGAAACTGGGGAGGGAATTGTAGGGACAGTTCATCTGTCATAAGTGCTGTTCTCTGTGCACTTGCATCTGCACTGCAAAAATAAAAATGTGAATCTCCAGTTTCTCTCTGAAATCTGACCATTTATTTGTTCTGCTTATATTTGAGAGCAATGAAACATGATATGAAATGAATTTATACCTCTCCACACTGCTACAGGGTACTTTGAGGCAAATGCCCTAACCCACAGTCTGGAGTGAAGCCAGAAGCATCCCAGCATTTGAGTTGTTCAGGACAGGGGATGTGAACTAATAGACTAAGCAGAGCCAGACACAAATCTGAGCAGCAGCTTGCATAATGCTTATCAATTAGCAGAGCCCTGGCAAAGTGTTGGCTCCTGAGAGCCTAGACTACAGCAGGTGGGGTGGAGGAGCAGCTCGGAGTTAGCCCACAGCCAGACACCTTCCCAGGGAGCAGCTAGAGGAAAGCAGGGTGAAGCCATGATTGCATGCATGACATGCCATGCTAGCTGCCTTGAGGGCTAGAGAAACCATTTTCTTCACTAGAATAGATGTAGCCTCTCAGTTTGTCTTAGGTGTGTCCTGGTATGCATGAAAAATAATGTTCTCCAGGGGATTTAGGCATAGGGGCACTTAATTTCTGCATCCTAAAGCGCCACAGGCAAGGAGATGGGTACCTAGATAGTGACACCAGCCAAGAGCGAGGTGCTGTTGGGCATGCAAGATAGCACAGCTACTGTTGCCTAAGGATATTTTTGCCAGAAACTGTAAGTGCTTTTGGTGTTTCAAGTGCCTCAACGAGTTAGACAGGTTTTTTTTTAACTGTTTTCTTGCAAAATAGTCACCTGAAACCAGTGTATGCAGCACTGGAGCTCCTCAGCACTATTCGAAGTCTAGTTTGAGGTCTTTGTTTAATGGATTGATCAATTCGCTTAGATGTAGCCAGAACTTCTGCTTGCAGCATGTTTCCCACGAAGTGTTGGCCTGGCATGGAGGCAGTTTGTCTCACGTGGTGGCATTATCCTGGTATTTGTTTTGTTTTGCAAGGTGTGAGGGAATCAGCAGAGTGAGTCTGCATGCTGCAGAAACAGGCAGTCAGTGGGATTTCCCAAAATGTTTGCAGCAAGTTTTGCAGGAGCTGTGGGCCGCTGGGCCTGGTCCATCACCTCTCTGCATCAGTGTGACTGTTTATAGGACAGAGCTCACCAGGCACCCCTACCAGCAGATTCATAAAGCAATTGCTGCTGTTTTGGTTTGCACCATCCTGTTCTGTTGCTATGCCTGGGCTGGGCTCATCACATTCACAAGGGGTGATCTAAATAAATCTCAGAAAACTTGTGAGCTGGTACAATGACTTACTGTTTCACCTATAAGTAGACTTCATGGCAGCTGACTTTTGACCTATATAATTATTATGATTCCTGGAGGCTATTGAAAATTACCTCATAGGTTTGAGTGTTGTCGACATCTATGTCTAACTTTATGATGTGTAGTTATTTAAAATACAATATTATATGCCATTAATTATTTTGTTTAAGTAATTTTTCCCCACAGTTTTCTTCAAGAAACTTGAAACTAACAGTCATGTTTTAGGAGGAATATTTAAAAGCTCATTGAGTGAAACTCAGAGAAATCCCTCATTATCCTAAGCAGAAATCAGCAGAAAAGGAGAGTCCTGCCTTACAGACAGAAACAGAGATGGAGAAAAGCCTGCACTTATGCTAACAGAAGTTCAACTTCCTGAAGGGGAATTGGGATCAGCTACTAGGTGAGAGATAACACAATTTTTAGTTTTAGGTTTTCTAATATCACTTTTCAAATAACAGCATGGATATGAATTTAAAGTGTTCTCTATCTTCAGGTTGAGTCCACAATGGTAAAAATCAAACAGGAGAACTTTCTTTGTTGATAATGGCCTTACAGAGAACCCAGACCTTCTCCAAATTCAGCCTCCAGCCAACTAGTCATGGGGAAAAGGAGGAGATACCCTGGATTATCCAGGGAAAGCCAAAAGAATAGAAGTTTATATTTGTAGACAACTCATAAATTAAGTATTTAAATAATTAAAATATTTCAGCCTTGAGCCTGTCATGGACAGCATCTCTCACATATGCAAAATCGGTTTATAGAAAATGCTTTGATATAATCTGACACCATGTCACAGTATATCAGAGGTTTAAAGAAAGTTCCATTTTCAGAGAAGAAAATTATTGGGTTCCTACTCCAGACACGTGTCTATCCTACTCATGTCAGAGAGGTGTTGTAAGGTTAGAGTTGCCACTGAGCTTTACATACGACATAGCAGTCTTGCATTCCCAGACATCCAAATCCAACTGAGATTGTACAGCATAGGCCAAATTGTTCACTGAATATATTTCATATACCTCTGCCTTACCTGAAACTGAAAATGTCTATGCAGGGTTAAAACCTGTTCTACATCCTTAAACACTGCTAATTCTCATGTGGAATAGAGGAAACTGCAGTAAGTTAATGCAAAGCAAGATAAGCATTTCCGTAGGGACATGTACAAGCAATCAGGACTGTGATGAATGATCTGTGGATATGTGTTCCACAAGTTCAGCCTTTCATTTAGATATTGGATAATATATCAGGTGCAATATAAATGTTATTCCTTCAGAAAAAGAAGCGTTACAACAGTCAAGATAAAAGATACTGTTTTATGTAGCAGGTGAGGGGAGATGAGTAATCCTCTCTAAACAAACCACAACAATAATATAGCAAGTGAAAGATAATGAGCAGAAATGGTTAAATGAAACCTTATTTAGTTGAATAATATTACAGAAATAACAGTTACGTATTATTTATTAAAGGAAGCAGAATCCTGCACCCCACAGATCTCTGGAGAGTTGATGATGATAAGTACAATATTCTCTCCATGGCGATGCTCTGCTTCGTTATTAATGGGCAGCCTCATGAATTAACCACCTCTATAAGTCCACACAGCGCAACTGCTCTTAGGAAGTCACCTTGTTATTGACAGAATCCAAGAACCGTGAGGCTGGAAGGAGCCTGGGAGATATCTCCTCTCTCTGCCTGCCAGAGACCTCTCAACACTCAAACTTTAAAGCGTTTTCAGAAGGGCAGAAAGATTGGCTTAAAATGGCTGTGCTACACCATCTGTGATTGACTGCAAAATGGTTTTATTTTAATTGATTAGACAGCTATAATAACTAAACATATGAAAAAGAGAGCAGGTTTCCAGAAAGCACAAGTAGCAAACCCAAAAACTCATTACACTTATCATTATACTATGCCCAAGGCATATTGAGCTGCAGCTCTTTTGGATGCCTCTAGGGAAATGCACCAGTAGTCAGGGCAGCAATAGGGCTAGAGGAGAAAGCACATTGAAGAGAAGGGTTTTGGAGCAGTCTAGTGGTTAGTTTTGCTCAGGCGAAATGTTTGAACCTACTGCCTGGCACTTCCCTGTCAGCTGTCTCGCCTGCATGTGCGATGTGCTTGTACTAAATTTTGCACATCCACAACTAGCAAGCTGCTTGAAATCACTGCTATTCCCCTGATCCTTCTAAGGTCTTTGATCCTCAGCAGCATCACAGAGCAGAGGTGATCCTTGAGAGCAGCCTTTGCATTCGTGGGCTGCTTCAGCGTAGAACAGCCCTGCAGCGTGAGCAGGCTCAGGCTCCAGCCCCCATGGATTTCAGCATGACAGTAGTGAAAAGTTACCAGCTCCTCCATCCCAGGCCTGTCCTTCCAAGGGCAGTCTCTAGCATGTCCTCTGCAGGGTGCTCACTTTCTTTGCAATCACAGTTTATCTTCTGGTTAAGAGTGAGCAGCCTGCAGAAAACGGGTTCCACAGGCTGGGATTGCTTGCTCCAGACCCTGGCTTGGGCAACTGCCTGAAAAAGAATAAGCTGATTTGAAAAGACATTATTGACTCAGCTGCAACATTCAGAAGGTCTTCAGCAGAGGCAGGGCGGCATTTAGTCTTAGTATGGTATCCAAAAACAGCTTGCTCCATTGTTATCTTTAGGTGTGTCTTTCTTCTTTGTTACCAGGGAAGGATTGGGGTAGATGAATATACACTTGTCTGACACTAGCTGCTCAGCATGGAAATGTGATGATTTCACTTTGGATGTTATAAGCTGCTCTGTACCTACCACATTAAGGTTGCAATGTCAGCACAGCTGTCGGACTGTATATTTTTGCAAAAGACCCTGATTCTCCAGTGCCTCTCCAGTTGTTAAATCAGTGCAAAACAGGAGTCAGATAGTGCTATTTAGATGTTTTACACAATATCTAAAGAGAAAAGGCAAGCAGATGATTTTAGATGTATTTTAGGGCAGCTGCATGAAGGCAGAAGCCACAGTAGCACTGCAAGGGAGAAAGGACTGTACTAAAAAACTCTGCCTCTGTTGCCTCCAGCTCCAACACTGCCATGCTGTGTCACCATGGCTCTACGAAGCGAAATGCACCCACTGAGAGCAATAAGGCATCCACAACTTCTGGAAATGAAGCAGGACTGGGAAGTCTATCTTGGGCTCCGCTTTTTCACAATGTCAAGTGTCACCTGGTGCTGCTGAAGATGCAGGGGTTCCACACGCTTTGCACTCACACACGGCCAGATAAGCATGAGTCCTGCTGAAGGTGGGACAAAAGTGGAAGGAGTTTTGCACCAGGCCCAGACCTGACATTCAGCCTTGGGGCAAACGAGGCACCTGACAACCCCCTATCAGCCCCACTGGGATACAGAACTAGAGGAACCTTTCTCCCTTCAAGAATGTGGGCTGCTTGCTGCAGTAATGCCTGTACAAATGGATGATGCTGCTATGAGAAAACCGTTTAGGGATGAATGCTGTCATAGCTCCCAAATGGAATTTTTGCAAGGCAGATATACCAGACTGAGCTTATGAGGCAAATGTATGAGCAGAGGAGGGGCTGCTGTTGTGAGAGTAAGGGATGGGCTACAAGATTTTGCTGTCAGGGAATACAGATGGAAGCCCAGTCACCTAAATGCCCCAGGAAAGATTGATAAAGGTTAAAGACATAGGCGGCTCTAAATGGGAGCCAGCCTAAATCCATGGACATGTTACATTTAAAATTTATGTCACCACAGCTACATTCATGAAAATTAACTTGAACATCCAATGGTTGTGGAAGCACCAACCACTTACAGTAGGAGAGATTTGTGATTAAGTGTACAAATAGTAATGGATTACTTTAACTCTGTTTACTTCTGTGTTTCTTTGAGATTAAAATATGATGGAAACAGAATGAAAATAGTCCTCATTTTTAACTTGACAATAGGCTTCAATTGAAAGAACTTTCATTCTGATGAGCAAATTAAGGACTTATGAAGTGCATAGCATTTGATCCATAATCAGCCAAAAATTATATTCAGAGAAGTGCCATCAACAATTTGACATTCTGTTGATGCCTACAGTGTTCTCTACCTGAATGCTCTCTATATACACTATTTTCAACCATAATTTTGATAAGAGAATAAAGGGTGCACCTACAAAATTTGCTGAAAAATTTGCCTGGCTTTTGGAGGACAGGATAAAAAATAATAAAAAAAGAAGGAAGACCTTTCTAGACTGAAAATGGGACTAAAATTGAACAAATGGCATTGAATAAAGACAGCTGTGATATATTATGAAGTAGAGATCAATGTACTGATACAAAGTGGGCAGGTAGTGGTCCTGCTGTAGGACATCAGGCTTGTGGTGGAGGCAAGAGCAAAGGCTGTGACAAAAATGGCAACAGTTATACTGTTAGGTATTATCAGGGCTACCATGTGAAAATCGTGGGAGGCAATTCTTCTGCATTTGCTTGGGTAAGGCTTCTCAACTAAAAGGAATTCTCTACACTTGGACTCAGCACTTAAAGTTATAAACAAATACAGGAAAGTCCAAAGAAGTTCAGAGAGCAAAAAGAGAAAATGCAGCTTGTGAGGAGCTGGATTTTTTCTGACTCAAGAAGATAGTACTGGGAAAGGGACATACTAGCTGTAGCTGGAACAAAATCCAAGAATAAACTGCTTGCCAAATTCAGTATGAGTGGGATAAGATGTAATTAAGTTAACTAAAGGTCTGCATGGTTAGATAGAAGGCAAAGTTTTCTAACTCCAGAGGTAGTTGCTACAGTTGCTTAGGATCATTGTGGCAACCATGTCTTTCCTATGGCTATGTCCCTGTTGATGTACAAATGCCGTCTGGGATGCTGTGGTTATGCTTGATATGGCTTTATGTCCCTATAATTATATAGGAATATAGAGCTTTCTAGCTCTACTCTTCTGTTACCATGTAAAACCTCCTCTGCTATTGAGATTTAAATCCTACTTAATCTTTTAATTAGGAAGTTTCCTTCCTGCATAGGTTGCAACAATTTTAAATAAAATTTTGGTACTAACAATGAAAATTTTTTAGGATAAGCATAACATCTTTTGCCCATTGCTCTAAATACTCCTTAAAAATGGAAGTTATTATGGTCCTTATTCACAAAGCAGAAGCACAGAAAGGTTATGGGATTGCTGAGTGTTTGTAAAGTAGCCTGGTGGTAAAACCAGGCACATAACCTGGGAGACATGTGTCCCAGGCCTTACTCTGTCTGCCAGACCACATTATTTATCCAGTAAATTATGCTGGTGAGGATGGAGTACCTAATTCACAGCTCAGACACAGATGGTTTTCTCTAGCAGCACAGAGAAACCATAATTCTCTGAATGTAGAGGAAGTCCTAGCTGGTGACAGTCGAAGGTAAAATCCATTCCACAAATCTCTCACAGAATGCAGGTTAATACATCCTGAGAACTGAGGCCATGATGTTAAAGTGTAATTACCTCCTTTTTTCTGTGATGAAAAACATGTTGTTCTGATTGTGAAACTGTCTATGATTTGATTTGGAAAAGTAAGAATACTTGATGTCAACAGAAACTAATATTGTCTAATTAATTAATTTATCTCATGATGCAATATGTAATATAATATGTTTTCTCACAGTATTGTGCTTTCACAGAGCTGCCATTCACCATAAAGGTTACTATCTTTCTTTTTATTCCAGTACAAAAGCTAACTGTAAAACTTGAAATCTCTCTGGGAAATTTCTTGGGTGCACAAAGAACATACAGGCCTGTTTTTCAATTTTCAGTGCTTTCTGAGATTCATATAAAGAGTTTTTTGTCAGCTTCCCATAGTTAGATGTGCAGAACCAGGTCCTGCAGGGTTGTGGTTTATTTTGCAACTTTCTCACAACTTTTATAATTGCAGATGTACATTAAGATAAAGCATGAGTTCTTTTGCAAGTCTGTTACAATTTGCAGATTCCTGTGTTGTTCAGCTTGCTGCTTTTAAAAAAATTATGCCTGTTCAAGAATAAAACCAATGAATGCCACAAATGAGCTGCTTTTTGAATGTTCTTGCTTTTCTGTTTTTTACAGACTGCTGTGTGAGCAGCTATATCATGCTTTACATACAAGTAAGGAGGAAATAGCTTGACCCTGTTGATTAATTATTGTTGTGACATTTAGTGTTTGCTTTGGAAAAACTTCTGAAAATCTTATGAAGAGATGAATGCTTCATCCTGCTGGATATTCTTCACATATCCAAAAACTTTGTTTCAGTGACCTTAGCATGGCATTTTCCATTCCTTTTCTGTTATGTTCATTCTTCTCTTCTTTTGGTATCGATTACAGGCAGCCTGTGTTTGACAGGACCAAAAAATAGCCATACAATACAGTCCAGACAAAGTAACTGCAGTGACTTCAAATAAGATTTCTTCAGTCTTCTAGTTGCAATTAGGTGCCCAATGCTCCAGGAAAAGTCTGTAAGAGAAGATGGTTATCTAGTGTGTTATTGAGCAACCTGGTAGTACCTGCCTGCACCCAGAACCCAGCCTTCCGAGAAGTGTCAGAGCAAGCAGTGACAGCTAAACCCAAATGCTTTATTCAGGATAAACAGATTCTGGAATGACTGCACAGCTGTATTTACACCTCTTACTGGTGTCAGCTAGCTAACAGAAGATTAGCATAAAATTTTATTAATATAATAGGGAGGGAAAGAGAAGAAACACCACCATTTATCCTGATTCGACAAATTTCAGAGTGTTTATGGCAGCAGAAGATGGTGACACATGCAGTGAAAGCATGTACGTGTACTGGGGTGTTTGTGGGGTACTGTGTGGCACTCAAGAACATGCCCACAACAGAAGAGCTTTGGCACTGGGCATAAATACGTCTAAGAAAGAAGCAATACACCTGTGTTCTGTTTAACTTGGTCAAATAATACCCATAATTTGTCATTCAAGTTGTTTGAATATTAATTTTTCACATTATAGATCTAGATATAAATTAGTCAAACAATATTTGTTCAATAATTTAAATCCCCTAGTGTGTCAGGAAATAGCAGGTAAAATTATTGATTGTTATTTCCACATTATTCACTCAGCCTTAATAAAACACTGAAGTGTTGGTCTGAGTGAGTTTACTCCCACTGGAATTGTAGAGGTGTGCATATATATGCCTCAGTCCCATGATGCACCTTCCTGATGGTTTTTGGTTCACAGCATGTTTACTGGTCGCCCTGATGCCAAGTGCACTGACTTCTTAGACTTCCTCTTCCCTGGTTTGCAACTAGTGCCTTATGAGCAACCCTGTTGGTTCTGTACTAATTTATGAAGATTTACTCATGATATAAATATTAGCAAGAAATAAATATAAGTGATATAAGTGTGAAATCACCCACAGTTTACACAGAGCCTGAACGTGATGGGACAGCCTCATGACATGACAATTTAAAGGCTGCCTGCTACTGCTAAATCATCTTTATTTATTTAGGTGAAGCAAAATATCCCTGTGCTTTCAACAGCTTTCTGTCTGCATTTACCCAGACACCTTCCTCCTGCAGGACACCCCATTGCTTCCTACAGCCCCTGCTTTGGGTGGAGCTGGGTTTAGCTCAGGGGAAGCCAGGAAGCGGAGAAGGGCGTGTGGCCAGGGCTGGGTGCTGTGTCTTGGGTCAGGATGGGCCGCAGGGAGGGTGCTGCTGGGTCAGGGTACAGCAAGGGGACATTCCAGGGCCAAGGCGCTGGAGGACATGGCACACATATCCTGGCAGATGTGCTCCTGCTGGCCCTGCTTCTGAATGAAGGGTAGGGGAGTCTGCTCACACAGACGGTGCAGGTGAGTGATCCTGCGGACAGGAGAGATTGTTCTGTCAGTCTCACAGAGACTGGTCTCACTCCCTCCTCCATGGAGGGTCTTGTCAAGCTTGATTTCAGCAGAGGGGCCAGGCAGGCAATGTTTTCACCATGTGTGCTGCTCTTAGTAGACAGCTGTGTCTGCTTTTCTGCCACTGAGCAGCTGCAGGAGGACATGGTCACAAGTTTCCATCGCTGTCTGATCTCTCGCAGTTTCTGTAAGTCTCTTGAACAGCAAATATTTTCTAGAGCGCAAGGTGCATTTTAGCAGCAAAACTGAAACCATCAATGTCAAGTCTGAAAAAGAGATGGATGATAAAAGTAAAATACAGTTCATTCAGGAAGCACATAAATTGATGCAGAATGTTAATAACACAATGGTTTGGGCAGCTGCACTGTTTCTGACACAGCAAGACCACCCCGCTACCCCACTCTTACAGAGCACAGGCTGAGTTGCTGCTTTTGTAAGGTCCCTCTTGGCAGAGGGTCACGTTGCTCCTCTTGGCTTCTTCATCTGCAATCTGCCTGTACCTAGGGAGGCCAAGGATCAGCCAGCCCTGGGAAAGGAAGCAGTGAATAAAGAAAACTGGTTTTGACATGGGGACCTTTATAAAGCCATCTGTAAGAATGAGACTTCTCTGACCTGATCCTGACCACATCACTCATGAGCAACTGCAAAAAATCAGGGATACTGCCTGGCTACTTGTACACCCACGGGCAAAAGTGGCCCTGGGGTGCCCTGGAGCAGAATGCACTCTTGGTCCTCTCACTGGAGTGAAGGGGTCTCTCAGCTCCTCTGGGCAAGTCAGCCCCGGGGTCAGTAGTTCAGGGTGGGACTGCACTGTGAAATGTTTTCCAACCCCTTGTGTCCAAGAGAACATGGTTCAGCCTTACCAGCAGGCTCACAACACCAGAAAACTGAGATGCACCAGAAAACTGAGAAACCCTGAAGCTGCCCTTACCACAGAGCACCTATCATAGACTGTGACTGCCTCACCTCTAAGCTCTTATGCAGAGACTTCTTTTTTGCTTTTTCCAGAAAAAAACCATGACCAGTTTTTGGCAAAGCAGCTCTTTTGAAAGTGGTTTGTTTTTCAGCTGAAGGGAAAAATTCTCTTAAGAGAAATATCACTTCCCAATTTGTTCTGCTAAGCAGCAGAGATGTGCAGAGCAAAGCAGAGATCTGCAGATCAGGAGCGTGGTCAGCAGCTTCTCCCAGCAAAGTCAAAGAAACAATAGTTCATATGTGGGAAGAATGCCAGGAAGCCAGAAGTATATTCCCATGTCTGTGTGAAAAATTCTCATATCATACAACAGTACTAATTAAAAAGTATCTACCGGGTATCACAAATTTGATGCTCCTTATGTAATTAGGAGCTGCATGGGTATAAAAATGTCTCACATTTAAAGGATGAGTAATTATCTAAATTCCTGCAAGTAACTGCAAGACCAAATTCCTCAGCAATCTCTGGGCAGTTGCAGCCTGCTTTGAACATGCCCTGCTCAGGATGATGAAATCAAGGAGGCTTACAGCAACTTTGACTAAAAAAAGCCCAAACAACCCCAACACCCCCAAATAAACAAACAAACAAACAAAAAACCAAAACCAAAATCTAAACCTAAGAAACCCCCGAGCATTTCTTCAGAGCAGCAGATATGAGAAAATACCACAGCTGTTCAGATCTGCTTTTAGACACAAATCTTCCTGGGGCTGGGAAGGAACCTGGCCCGTTGGGGCTCACTGCTGGCAGTCCCCCGGGGGCTGCACTGAGGTTTGGCTCCTGGGCACCCAGGCACAAGGCAGAGCACAGAGGCAGGGGCTGGCACTCTGAGCTTCACCTCTCTGCTGCGCCACAGCTCCAGCCCCTCCGCCTGCTTCTCAGGCTTGTTTGGTTTGGTTTTGCTAAGCACTGCTGCTTTCAGTTCCTCTACAATAACGGAGCTTGTGTACAGAAAGGTCATCCTCAGGTCAAGCCAGGATCTTTTATCTTTTTTTTTTTCCAAACCTGGTATGCAGACAAGTCTTATCCTGTAGAGATAAAGTGAATTTAGGCATTTTGGAAAAGATACTGGAAAATGTTAAAAATAATCATTGGACCATAGCTTTTGAATCCCTTTTTTTTTTTTTTCTGTGAGCATCATTAATGTGTTGTAAATGTGGAATA